>JAPDSC010065727.1:62152-136827 GCA_026290005.1 Latrodectus geometricus | reverse complement strand
AAGAGAATTAGTGTGAATGGATTATGAGATTTAAGAGAATTAGGCTACTTAGTTTTGACCCTTTCATGGTATAATATTCATTTTATGACATGAAAAGGTCAAAACTAAAAATATCATTTTTAATATTTATTTCAAATGTGAAACTCTCCTAAATCCTGTAAATGGATTCATTGACATTTAGGAAATTATGCACAGATCACACAAGAGATGGTGAGTGCACACAAGAAATATGTTGAAGCATCATACTTTAATAGTTAAGAAATATCTAAATATAAATGCAATACTTGCATTACAGCATTACAGTAATATGATATACATTTTTCATGCTTAAACAGATATAATCATGAAGAATGTATAACACCATAAATTGACAACTGACTGATAGATCAACAAATTTATTGATCTTTGTGTAGTTTTTTATTATTGACTTCATTTATGAAATCACTATTTTGTAATAGGTTATGAAGAAATAAGTACACTGACTGATAAATTGCAGAAAGCCAGTTCTGACAAAAAGTAAATATCATTTCAATAAAATGCATATATTTTCTTCTTATTTATACTATTTTAAATTGTAGATATTGTATGATTTCTTTTCAGTTTGCTACTGTCTTATAATTACAAGTAACAAAAATATAAACCTAAATATATAAATATATTATTTTTTAAATAATTTACGAAACAGGAAAATAATATACATTTCCAACATTCAAATAGAAAGTAAAACCATTAGTGAGAAACTGAATACATTTCTTATTTGAAAATCAATATTTAAACCAGCATCAGGTAAATGGTCATAATATTTTATGTTATGAGTATACATATGGGTATTTGTTGGAGATTCTTTATTGTAAAAAAAGTGTGTATACCTTTGAATGTATAAAATTTAGATCTAATTTTATGCACATTATAATAGAGGTTAGAGAAAAAGAAATCCTTTATTTTCACATAAACTTCAAGAGTAACTTATTTTGTATTTGCTTTGTGCAAAAGGTTTGAGACTTTTAAGGTCGATCAATTTAACAATTGATGACCTTAAAATTGAAAAGCATTGATGCATATTCAGAGTTTGAAATAACTTTCATTATGTCTAAATAAAATAAATCTGAGAATTGTTCTGAAAGATTTAATTTAAAGGTTGAGAAAAGTATAATTGCTTCCATAACTTCTAGATTAATTATTATTATTATTATTTTTTTTAATTTGTAATCTTAGATATTAAATATATGCTATCATATTATCATGCCGTTTTTTTTAAATAAGCAATTAGAAAAACTCTGGATTTAAAAGCCTTTTGGGGATTTGAATATATATTCAAAAAATATTTGACACATTTTCAGAATATTTATATATTTGAGGATAATTAAAAAATGTGAATTTACTCATAAAATATTTCATATGCATTTTTATAAACATGTATTACAAATAAAATATGTATGTTTATAAAAATGTATATGAATAATAATTTTATAACAATTAATAATTTTAAAAATCTTACTATTTTACATGTATTAAATTAGTTAATGAAAGTATCAATAAAAAAAAATGGAATGTCTAGATCAGCCATTTAGTTTTTTCTGTGCATTTTAGCACAGTATTGCATTGACATTCCATATGTATTGTTATCCCAGTATAAACAAGATTGAGTGCATTTAAGTCTCTAGTTGAGTATTAGTCTACATAATTTGTCTATAAATATTATAATTTAATCAAATAAAAACTAATATTATTCAAATTAAAACTAACTAAAACTGATTTAAGTTCTAGGAATATTTTTTAATTGTATTTAAATCCATCTATTTTAAAAATTTTTATTCTATTAGAGTATATTTGTTCTAAATTATTTCAGATTTATAGTATTGATTCTCTAAATTATTTCAGTTTTTGGTTGATTCCTCTCCATTCTTCTATTACTGTGGAAGAGCAAACAAGGGTGTTCGTGAATGCACCTGCTAATCATAGAAAGGTAAAATAAAGTCATCATTTTAATTTATATTTATTTATTTTATGATGAAATCATTTAGTGTTTTTATTTTTATAGGTTATTATATCTACAAATATTGCAGAAAGCTCTATAACTGTACCAGATGTAAAGTATGGTTAGTTATGGGAATTTCTTATTTTTCTAATTTTAATTTGATAACACATTGCCAATATTTTCCTATTAAGTATTTCTTATTAAATATTGCTTGATTAATTTATTCAAACATAAATATTGCATTGAAGTTGAACTTAAATAAAACATCAGTTTATGCTGATGTGCATTAAATAAAGGCCTCTGTCTTTTTATAATATAATTTTTCTTAACTTCCTTATTTGCTAATGTTTGAATATATTTATTAATATTGGTATTTTATATAAGTTTTCTAAATATTTTTAATGCTAGTATATTTTTCCAAACTATGTTATTTTCATTGATGAGTAATTTTAAGAAGTTATTAAAATTTTTGGATCAGTATTGAATATCATTAAAAAATTTCAATAAAGTTGCAAATAACAAAATGAAATAATTAGAAACGTAACATTTAGTGGCTTACTATGATCTAATGTAGTATGCTGCCTGCTTATATTTTGTGTCATATGTTAACACTGAAATTAAATTTTGTATTCCAGAACACACTTGTACTATTTTTAAACAATTTGTTATTTCTTTTTTGTCAAAATTATCTTAAATGTTGTGAAAAGTGAATACATTCATATTTCTAACTAATGGGAAATAATGTTCTTATGAAAACATAAAGTTAATAAATTTCATCTTTGCCACTTTTAAAAATTCTTTTATTCTATTCATTTTTATCAGATTTTTTTGTAAACAGTTTATTTATTTTTAGGTTGATTTTATTCATATAAAAGTATTTTACTTGTGAAATGATTCATATTATTTTATTTTCAAAAATAATTGTTTAAAAAACTCTCAATATATTTTATTTTCAAAAATAATTGTTTAAAAAACTCTCAATATATTTTAAATTTACTAAAATATTTTGTCAGTTTTTCTATGAATTGTATAAATTCACTGTGGGAAAATTTAATGTTGATATTTCTAAATGGAGCTTTTCATTTTTTTAAAAAAACTGAATTAAGAAAAAAATATTTGGTACTTTAAAATGCGAAGGTTTTTCAATTTAATTACCTACTTTAAGTTGGAACAAAAAAAAAAAAAAAAAAAAAAAAAAAAATTAATGGCAAAACTGACCTGGGCAATTTTTTGAAAAATGGTTTGCTTAAAATGGAATTGACACAAATTACATACAACAGATTTATAACAATTTAACAGTTGGTAAACAAAAGCATCATAAATATTTTATTCTTCAAATTAATTTGATCATTAAATGTGTAATGGCCCATATCACATTAAATGGAATAAATAGTAACGGTCTTTAGACCAATTTCCTAATATGAATACCTTAAAATATATACTTTACATTCTAAGTTTTAAAATTTGGTTCAAGGGATCCACAAGAACAGGCACATTGTATTAAAGTTTTTCCAGTTGTGATTATTCTGTCACTTCACAGAATTTTTTTACCAACATCATAAATAATACAGTATGGGACTGTACATAACATATTGTTCATTTCCTTTAAGAAATCAATTATTTGTAGATCGCGATAAAAATCTAAAATTTACTCTATGGATTAGTTTCTAAGATTTAACATTATATATATATTTTTTATTAATTAGTTGTGTTGGTTAGTATGTAGCATTTAGACATATTGAATTTGAAAGGAAGTATTCTTAAAAAATATTCCTCAAACTGTAAATGCTGCTTTCATTAGGTTGTAATAATGCATTTGATATCCAAATTTCTGTTTTCTTCCAAATTCCGATTTTTTTATCTCCAACCAAGGCTGATGGAATTTTGGAAATAGAATCGTATTTTAACTGCCTACTGCAAAAACTTTCAATTTGATCTTCAAATTCTTTTGGTATGGTGGGTAATGTATTCACATATCTTCTATTGGGTTCCTTGATTAGTAACTGCTCATCTTTTGCCTTTGTTTATCAATCTGGGTTCTTACAAATCAAACTAGAATTAAGTTTACAAGTATTAGTTGATGCACAGCTGAGTTGGCTGCCAAAGGGTTGAGTACCTCTTCAAGCATTGATGTTTATAATGATTCCAAGACCACTTTAAACTTGTCTAATTACCATGGTAGCTACTTATAGTGTGTGTGAAAAAAGTAACTTTTGAACTTCAGACTAATCAAACCACTGTGTTTTGGAATAGGTCTAGATTTTATAATCAACAATGCATTTTATAATTATCTTATAGAACATTTTATAAAAGCAACTATTTTGTTGGTGCTTTCTGCATAAAATTAGGCATTCCATATTTAACATCTATTATATTACATTCCTTTATTCAGATTTGCATTAATGATTTGCTTTACTTTTGTTATTAAGGTGCATCTTTCCTATTTTGTGTCTTACATTCTGGTAGGGAAAAAGATGACATCCTAGCTTATTTGTTTAAAAACATTTAGGCCATTATTCAAAGAAAGATTTTAGCCTTATTAATATTAAAAATAGTTCTATTCTAAGTCAGAATAGGGCATCATATTAGCTAAATATGATTATGCAATAAACGTTTTTAAATTTCAGATAATCACTTGTAAAAATACTGGAGGCCAAATTTTAGAGCTTTTACATAAAAACTCAACAAAGATATTAATAAAATTGAACAAAGCACTTTATATAGAACCATGCATATCAAAAAGATAATTAAATCTCATAATAAATTAGATTGAATATTATTGGCTATTATCATGTTTATTTGATTTAAAATATCTTTGAATTCTGTGATGACTTGAAAAAATTTGAATTAATGATTTAATTTACAGAATAAGATTCCAAAAGTGTATATCTGATTTTATAAAGTTCCTTGATTATAATGTTTTTTTTAAATATTATTAATTTAATATTATTGCATTAGGTCTTTTTATAAATACTTTATTGTGTGTAGTTTTTACTGAAATTAGACCATAAAATTCTAAAATCTCTATTGAAAAAGTATTATTTCATACATATTTTAAAATTCTCTTTTTAGTGATTGATTTCTGCTTGACAAGAAGTTTAGTAACTGATCCAATTACAAGTTATACTTGTCTTCAACTTGAATGGGCTTCAAAAGCAAATTGTATACAAAGAAAAGGTAGTTTATAATAAATGGTTGCATTTTCCATTAATTTAATGTTTTAATAACTGAGGCTGTATTTATGTTTTTTTGTTTTATGCTCACATTTAATATATTTTATTACATGTAATTGCTAAACATATTGTTTTTCATTCTCTGTCAATTTTCAAATGTCTTTATTTACAGATTAAAGTGGAGATATATATTCATAATATTAAATAAATTTATCATCTGTATTCTCTCCCTACAGTATGTATAAATTGGAGATACAAATATAAGTGCTTAGTTTTATTTATAATTAAGGTTTAAAAAATCCAATTTAATTAATTTTTTAATACATTAAGTTTTATTTATTTAATTAGATTTATTTATTAAATTAGTGATTTCATTTTGTTGTTTTACTTTGAAAACATACCATTTTATACTTGTCTTCCTGTAGGAAAACTTAGAATAAAATACTTTAATTATTGCTACTAAATTGATCTAATATTATGTTTTTTACAGGTATATTGAGGAATTTAAAAATGAGTAAAAAATAAAAAAGAGTTTCAGTAGTAATTGTACAGAATTTGTATATGGCCTTTGTAAAATATTTTATTTTAAATTATTCTCACAAAAGTATATGTAGGATGTATATGAAACTACTTTCTGGTTTTTCATGTTATGGAAAAAAAAGTAGATAATACATATATATTAGGTACATAAATTAAAATTTTATTTTAATTTTGATAAAAGTATACTTGAAGACCCCATTTTTGCTTTCTTTTTAATCAACACAACTTAAGAACATAATAGAAACAAAGTGATATTTTATTCTTATATGTTATTAATGATTTAAAAAATGACTACTTTACCTCAACCATAAATTTTTAGTAGTTACTTTTTTGTAGATTTTTCAACTATATTGATGTTTTGCATGTATCTACTTTTTCTGCAGTTAATGAAACAATTTACATGCTAAAGATAAATAAACAGGTGATGAAAGAAAATTACAATAAATTTTCATTTTATTATAAAATAATGATTACCTTGAGATTTTGTAATAATAAAACTGAAAATAGGAAATTTTTTAAAAGCAATTTCCAATTTTTTTTAAAAATGTCTCACACTTTTGTTGGTAATGTGAAGAAAATTAATCATTTTTAAGATGTTGCATGCATTAATTTTTAACAAAAAAAAAAAAAAAAAAAAAAAAAAAAAAAAAAAAAAAAATCTTTTAAATATTGGAAGATAATTTCATTATTTTTAAATGTATAATGGTGCATTATTTTTAAAACAATTATTTCTCAATTTGTTAATTGAAATTAGTTTTTATGTCAAGGAATTAATTTTAAAACATTCAAGATTTTTTCCCCAAATGTCAGCATTAAGTAAATATTGTTTCCCCTTACATTTAGATTCTGAGTCCTAGAATTTTCATATTTTGATTTTCAATTATCAATTGTTATTTGCGGAAAAAAAAATAAATAAAAGTTGTATTTTTGTTAAAATTTAATTTGAATTGAGGCCATTAAGTAAACATTTTAATTCCTATTGACAATTTTTATACTTTTTTAAAAATGCTTTTGAACTAATATTCTATATCGATGTGCCATTTTCTAGCTTACTTAATAGTTTATTACATTTTTGTTGAAGAGTATAGCTACCTGCCATATTGTGTTACGTTGCACAGGCTATGTAATTTTGCTTGATATTCTTTTATAATATAGCATCGAATTGTTGGTAAGATATATAATTTTAAAACAAGTGGATAGTTTTTTGTAATATACTGTTCTGATTTATGTGACTCTACTTTAATGATTCTGTGTAGATATAGAAAAAAATATTCTTCTCAAACATACTCTATTTAAATTTTCAAAAATATTTATATATAGTAATTTTTTTGACAAGTTTAATAATTTTTATTATTATTTATCAATTATACTATGATTAATATTTCACAGATCTTGACAAATTTATGTTTGAATTAAAATTTGTATTTTATATTTCACTCCTATCAACCAGGTTATTTGTACTAATTTTAATTTAGCTATATTTTTTTTTATAACTTTGAAAATTCCTAAAGAAAATCATTAATTAAGTTTGAATATGTTATTCTTTGATTTCGCGATTAAATTCATATTTACTAGATAAAAATTAAAACATTGCTATCTTTATTGTTTTAAATCTTATAATAATGCTCTATATTTTTACTTTATATATGATTTGCTCATTTTTTCTTATTTTAATCAAATATATATTTGTCAATATTTCTCTAAAATAAAATATCTTAGCAATTAAAATTTTTCTTTTTTTTAAAAAGTTAATTTAATTACAACTCAATTTATAAGTGTTTACTGTGTTATTGTCATCTATCTGCACAGTATGAAGTGAAACATTTCTTGTAAAATTAATGGTCTAATTAATCCTCATGTTCAAAGATGAACATTGAGTGACAAAGAAACTAATTTCGTAGCATTAAACATATTCTGTTGCATTACAGCTGACATATGTTAACAGATAGCATTTATAATATTGATAATGATAATTATTGGATTCACTACATTTTCAGTTTTAAGAACCTCAATAATGAAAAGCATCATTTTTCACAGACTGCAATATGTTATTTCTTTATAGATCAAGAGGTTTTGTACATGGGTACAATGTTTTCAGTCTGAAAGTAGAATATCTTCTTAAAATTTTAAATGCAATTTTTTCATTTCAGGAGTTTTATTTTGTAACAATAATTTAAAGTTCCCTTGATTTTTTACAAAATATTCTTAAAATCAGATCTCCTATAATTGCTATAGCTTACAATAGCCTTGGGCTGCTGTACTATGTACTATTTATTTTCAAAAATGTAAATTTAGGAGATATAAAATATTGTTTGTATTAGAATCGTTAATTTGTATTATGCTTTTTGAAATTGAAATTTACAGGCTCAATCCAAGCTTTTGAGCAACAAGAGATGAATATTACATTCTTATATTTTACTTGGATATCCTTTATGATATATGCTTGAGTTTTCCAAATATCTTATTTTGTGTTTCTGAAAAAAGCCCAGTTTGTGGGTTTAATCCTAGAACTTGGATGCTTGTTAGTGGTCCGCTTAAAACTGTAGATCCCAGTCTAATTAGCCCTCCTTTGCAAAAATGATCATTGAGTTACAAATAAATTAAACTAATATTCCACCTTTTTATAAAAAGTTTTGCTGAAAGGTACTTTTTAAGAGATTATTTGATTTTCAATATATTTGCTATGTGTTGCTAGAAGTGTCAAATTGAGAGATCCAAATGACTGTTTGGAAAGTACTAGTAACATGGTTTTCTTTAAATATATTGAACAAGTTTTGAATATTGAACAAGTTTTGAACAATTTAATAAGTATAAATATTGAACAAGTTTTGAGCAGATAGTTGTTTTATATGCAGCTGTACCAACACCCTCTAGAATACAAGACCTGAGCTTGTGAGTTATGAGTCTTCCGAAGAAGACCTATTGAAATTTTCGCTGTTGATGATATATTGGCAAAACAAGCAAAATTTGTGCGCGATACCTTCAAATGTCTAGTTTCTTTTTATAACTTAAGTAAAAAATATCACATTAAATTTAACAAAGCTAAAATTATTATTATTTTTAGAAATTAATATTTGATTTGTTAAAGTAACTTATTTAAAATAAATAACTTAATGAATTAGTTTGCTATTTAACGATAAAAACATTTTGCTTTACTTGATGCTTATTTTTTTTTATTAGAAAAAGAAAAGTAAGACTTAATAAGAATAAGAAATTTTAAAGTTGTTTACCCTGTTATTTGTTACTAAAACAGTGATATGAAAAATTTAATATTAGAATTTTAATATCGTATTTATAACAAACTCCATTTCCTTAATGTTAAAACAAGTAGTAAATTACATTAAAATTGAAATACAGCTTTAAGTCAAAAGTAATTATAATTTGAAAAAATATAAACATTTTTATATTGATTATCTATAGAAGGGATGGCCAAACTTTTGGGATCCATGTTCTACTCCACATTTAAAAAATTGAAGGCAGTTTACCAATGGCAGAAATAACATATATGTTTGTATATTTATTTTCGGTAACAGAAAAAATGGTATATTATCTAATTTTTCTAAGGAAAAATAAATAAATAAAATAATAAAAAAAATATATTAATATTTATATAGTAAAAATTTACTGACATAAATAATCAAAGTGTTCATACACCTAAAAATTAACCATCCAATTCACTTTGTTAAGATGAAATTTGACACTCTATATCTGTGACAAGTTTCTCTTCCATCTTCACCAGCTTTTTCTTCTTGATGTCATAGCCACTTCCTGTCTGCGTGCTCAGGCCTTGTATTCTAGAGGGCATTGGCTGTACTCCATCTAGTCATAAATGACTGTCACGCTTGGAAGTTCTAGAATTATGTAATAATTCTCTACATTGCTCTGTGAATATATCTTAGAATGCCATTTTAAGTTAATGTTAATTTTAATTGCATACAACTTATCTTTTTATATTTATTTTCAGTGAAAGACAATATAGAAGTTACTGCAACAATTTAAACCACTTATTAAAGCCAGCCATGTTGCTGTTTTACTTTTCTGAACTCAGATTTGAATATCATAATAAATGGAGATATCATTTGGTTTCAACTTTTGATTATATTGTAGTTTATATTGATATCAATTCAAGCATTGTTTTCTCAAGACTTTTTGCTTGTGCATTCTCCAATATTTCTGTCATTGCATTTCTCTTGTTTTATTGTAACCACTTAAGCATACACTTTTTGTTTAACAATATTATTTGACTAACAGTTTTGGTCCTTAGGATAGTCTCATTCTCACATGTAAGTTAGCTTATTTAAAATTTGATGACTATTTTGATCAATGGCAAATTCATCTTAAATCTTTAACTATTTCATGTACCAATTATTGCAATATGTGCTATCAGTGCTATATTTGTAATCGAAGTCTTTGTTTGCTAATAACAATATTTGATTGCAGTTATTGGATACACTTTTCATATCCCTACTGCTTTGCATATTTTTTTAAAAATAATACCCTGCTATGTTAGGTTTTTCATTTTTTAGCACTACAAGGGGTGGAAGTGATGGCACCATATATAGTGAAGCACCTAGTAGGTATGCCATTATGACTCCAAAAGTGGGTGAGCCTTCGTCAGATAATAGCAGGAACCAATAGCCTGCCACACCCCCAGAATTATCATTTCTCATGAAGGACAATGAACTATAACATATTTCCCCAGCTACAATTAATGAACACAACAGAACTTCAGTTGGGTTGAAATTCGAACTCACTACCTTTTGATAATGAGAGCCAATGCCCTAACAACTAGGCCCCTGCGACCTTGCTTCACATAATCTGCTGTCAATAATCTGGTTATATCATCTTTTGACAATGCAATTAATTCAATTTTTATTTTTTTCCTCCATTTTGCATACTTTGACTTATTTGGCTTACTTTTTATATTACATGCCTTTTCTATTTTTGTTCATTTTAATATTTTTTAAAAAATTTTCTTGACTTTTAAATTATTCCTTTCATATTAATGCATTATGATTTCAGGATAGGAGAGTGAAATTAAGGTTAATTAAATTTGTTTATTCAATAAATTTTATTTCTTTTAACTTTTTTTTCAGGTAGAGCAGGACGAGTGGACATTGGAAAAGTTTATCGTATGGTACCTAGGCAATTTTATAATGATCTGCCAGATTATGGCATTCCAGAAATCAAGGTTTGTAAGATGCTTGAAATATCTTGAACTCATTATTATTCGATCAGTGTCATTATTTCTTGCTAATTATTTGATATTGAACAGCAAGAAAAAGTAAAATTGAAATAAAATGATATCAAATCATTGTAAACAGAGTAGAAATCTGTAAATTTCAATTGTTACAATTTCCAGAAAATAATACTTATTTTCTTTTAATTATTCATACAAAATTTCTTCATTATGAAAAATGTAGGAAAAATGATTCTATACTAAGAAGTTATAAGTAAGTACTGAAATTCTGTTAAACTAACTTATATCAAAATTTTGAAATTGGGCTTTCCAAAACTAAATATCAAAGATTAAAAAATTAAGAGATTCAAATTTATCAATTTGGATATTATTTTCGTATACTTTTTATATTAAAATTTTTATTAATTAAATATTGTGTAAATATTTTCCTTTACAAAACCATTGAATTCAAAGATTATTAATATTAATAAAATCTTATTTCTTTTAAACCAGTGATAATATTCTAGATTTAAAAGATAAGTGTCTTACCGTCTGCTCAACAATTTATCAATCACTTTCTATAAAAAATGTTTATGTTTTTAATGGTTTGAAATTCACTTTAAACTGTAAATCTTTATCTAGTTAACCCTCCTGAGATAATAGCTTATGATTTTTTTAGTTTTGAGAGTTTAGTTTATGAGATCATGGTTATTCCTGAGATATAGTAAACATAGATAAAAATGCTAAATGTTATGCGTATTTTTACTGTTAATCGTATGTATTTTATTTTTGATATTTTTCATTTATATTTTTTAAAACATATTTTCTATTATAAAGCAAAATTTTCACTCTTGCTAATTAATTGAAAATTCATGCTGAATATTAAAATAGTCATTATATTAATAACTTAGTTGTTAATAATCATAAAAGGTTATAAAATCATTTGCATCAGAAAAATTTTGTATAAATTAACTTTGTTCATTAATTTTGTACATTAATTCAATTGTAAATTTAGTTTGTATAATTTAAATATTTTATACTTATATAAGGCTTTTTCAAAAATAAGAAAGAGTCTCTAAACTGTCGTAAAAATGTCAAAATTCCTTCAGGCTTCCTTAGTAGTGGAGCAAGTCATGTTTCCCAGCAATGGACAGGCATAGACAAATTGATGAGAGCTATTCTCATGTTAGACAATATTTTTAATGGACAACTTTATAGCCTTTTTTATTGTTAAGAAGTATTTAGTAAGTATTAAATGAACAAAATTGTTGGAATTTATGTAATACCCCATACATATTTTTTTGCAGAGATGTCCACTTACTAGAACTATTTTGCATTTAAAGAAACTAGATCTTTGTGAACCACAGGAAATGCTAGCATTTGCTATAGACCCTCCAGATCTGGCTGATATAGGAAATGCTGTTCTTCTGCTGAAAGAAGTATTAATTTTTTTTAATCTAAAATAATTGGTATAAAATTATTAAGTAAGAAATCATTTTACTTAAAGTTAATTTCATTTTAGTATTATAATTAAATGGAAATGTGTAATGTGTAAACAATAATTTTCACATTAATACTAAAAGAAACTTTGTAAGAAAATGTAAGTTTAAAATCTGCTAGGAACCCATGAATATCTACCAAATCTTTCAATTTTTATGGACTTCAGAATGCTTAGACTGTTTTCTGATTTCAGATTAAGATTTAAACTGAGCTCAGTCTCACAACAACTGTCTTGGGGCTAGGCGAACTATGCCCACATTCATCTTAATTAAAGTCTCTGTGGTGGTTAAGTGGTCAACATAACACAAAACCATTAGTTCCCAAAGCATGCTTTGATCTGAGTTTCATTGACTCATTAAAGGCATGAAAAGCTGAGCTGACCTTGCCTATACCTCAGATCTGTGTCCTCTGAGAGCTTAAAGCACACTACCACTAGATTAAAACTTTTTAAAATTTCATTATCATCATTTGTTTTTTGGAGTTGTATGGGAAATGATTTGAATAATATGTTAATTTTATCTTTTCTTATAAAACTTTCCATAATTGTTTGTTATATAAAACAAAAGTAAATTAAAAAAATTGAATAAAATTTAAAGTTTATTTGATTTTTAACATAAATAAAAAAAAAAAAAAAAAAAAAAAAACTGAAAAGCATTTGTTTCACTTTCATAATTTAAAAAGATGTGATTATTTTATATTATACAATTAATAAATTGGACTTAAAAAATATTACTTTTAATATTTTTCTAATAAAATGTTGTCTTGAATCATTTTTTAATAAATTTTTATTTTTGTTTTTTTATGAATAATTTTAATTAATATCTTTTTTCATTAATTTAATTAAATAGGAAAAAAATATATGAGGATTTCTTAAAATATAAACATTTTATATTTCAGAGTATCAATTCTAAATTATGCATGAATAAACACAGAATTATAAAATGAAACTTTTCTTTTTTAGGCTTTGGCATTGACTTCTAGATCAAGCAATCCTTTTGATGGAAATCTCACTTTTATTGGTCGAGTTATGGTCAATTTACCTTTAGACATAAAATTAAGCAAATTGATAATTTTTGGATATGTATTTCACTGCTTAGATGAATGCATAATTATTGGTAATTTTAATTTCATTTGATTAAATTCTCATTGCTTCACAGTTTGGTTTCATTTTGTTTTTTGATGTTTATGAATTCTGAATTTTCATAATTAAAATGTTTTATTCTGATTTTATCCAACTCTTTGAAAATAACCCAATAATTCAAATTAATTTTGTAATGACATCAGTGCTAAAATTAAAGAAGCAAAATAGTTTGTAGTGTGTCTAATATTGTGCTTGATTACATTTATAATGTTCAGTAATCTAAAATTTTAAGGGACTTCAGTAATTTATTTTCCAATCACCTTTATTGGGAATTTTAATTGAACATCTAATGTTGTATTATTCTGAAATTATAGAAACTCAAAAAAATTATTATTTTAGAAACAGTTGGAGAGAGTGAATATTTGTTTTGCTATGGCCTGTTTGTTGAGTTTTGTTTTAAAATTCTTTTTTATTTCTAAAGCTTTAATATATTATTATTATTTTTTTTAATATTATATTTCATGTAATCTATACAAATAAAAATTCACAAATAATGAATAAGATACATAAACTATTAAAATTGCTTTTGTTCAGAGTTTCTTTTAACTGTTAAAGCATTGGAAAACTGCATAATTGGATAGATAAACTATTTTTATTATGATTAGTATATTATTATTTAGTATGGTTGTTATTTTTTTAATCATTTATTATATTTTAATTAATGCTTTGTAAATTTTTAGCTGCCAGTTTATCTTTGCAGAGTTTTTTTGCTAGACCGTTTCAAGCATTGTTAGAAGCTTACAGGTTAGTTTTTCCATCTAGTGGGAACTATTGTTGTAGCAATATGCATGAAAGGAGATTTTTTCAAAAAAATGTTTATCATGTTTAGAGTTTTGTGTGCATTTTCTTATATTTTCCTCTTTTGAAAATAAATTTTTTCATTTTAAAATATGCGTTTAAACTTTAATGAAAATTTTGACTTATCATTTCTCTTTCTGAAAGTGTAAAATGTAATTTTACTTTATAGGGTACTATTTTGGTACAGTAAAAGGATACTTTATGTAATTATTTTATCTGTGTGTCAGTTGTAAACTCCACAATATAAAGCAAAAGATGGAGCACTTTTCAAGGAAAGAGCAAAAGAAAAATTCAGGAGTTACCTATTTCTCTTATTCCACTGGATTGAGTTTTGTCTCCTTTAAGACTATTCCCGAATCAAAATGTAGGAAATATGCAGGAAAAACAATAAATATTTGTTAGATACTTTTATATGCCTAACTATTTTTTATATATCTGTATCAATGAATCTTTAATTTATCATTACTATTTAATATTATGTTGGGAAAAGAATCCGTTAATATTCAGTAAAGGGATGTATTGAACGATATATTTTAAAATATCAATCAAACAATTTCAGATGTATACTTGTTGAAAGGGTGATTGTTCTCGCTAAAATATTCTTTTTATTATTATTTTATTTATTTTTTTTTTGTGTGGTCCATTCACTTGAGTGTTATCGGATATTGAAATTAGAAGTCAAAAAACAAAGAGAAAATTTGGCACATTTTACAGTTTTTCTTTGATAAAAGTGAAAATACAAACCAGGTGGCTGAAATTGTGAATGGTGTTTTTTTGGTCCTGATATTGTAACAGCCAATGACGTGCAAGTTTAGTTTCATTGAGTCTCTTCAGGTATTTTTGGCGTTAAAGAGGTCATGTATATGTTTCTCTCATGTACACACATACACACAACACACACACACACACACACACACACACACACACACACACAAAAAAAAAAGAAAAAAATAAATAATGAAATATATATAATGAATATATAATGAAATTTGTGATTATTGTTACTAAAATTATATATTTTAAAATTAATTTAAAATTTTGAGTATTATTACTCAAAGAAATTTTATAGGAATTACCATGCTGATTGGGGAAAAAAAAATCTTAGACTGTACTTACAATTTAAGGTTTTGAAGATGTTGAGTCGATTGAGAATGACTACTCTTTAACTGATTACAATTACTTGTTGTCTATTTGTAATGCATCCTAATTATAATTATTCTATTAGCCAAATTATGATAAATGATCATTTTTATCAATTGGAATCATACATGTTATGCTGATGTATGTATAGAAAAGTTTGAAAATGTTGATTGAGGAAATTTCTCCATGAATAAATTTTTTAATATATATCAGTAGTGTATTTTGATAGTTGGAAGAGAATTCATGTAAATTTACATGCATAAAATTGGAGAAATAATTTTTATAGTCATATGCATGTAGGGATACATAAAGATTGAGTTATTTAAAGTTTATTATTACGAAGAAAAAAATGATTGGCTTTATAATTTATTAAGATTTAGCTATTAAGAACATTAATTACTTCATTAGTGAATTTTTGGTTTTCTTGTTATTGCTTTAAATTAATTATTAATGCATTAAAAAGCTTTTATTCTTATTTCAGCAATTTTAAAAGATATGAAAACATTTAATCCACTAATCGTTTTTAGGGTTGGGGGAGAAGTTTTTATTTACCTTTACTACGTGTGTGTTACAAAATTTCATTATTTTGTTTTTCCATTTTGGGTGTTAAGACTAACATTATTATTGGAAGAATCATATGAAGTTTTCTCTTAATATCAGTTTCATAGCATTTATTGTAGCTCTTGTTTGTATTAGCATTTTTAATGGCTTCACATTATGTGAAATAATATTTCAACTAAAATGTATATTATAATTGATGATAGGTAAGATGATTGACTCTGTTTATGAAGTATTAAACTGATAGCTATTCTCCTTAAATCTTTTGTTGTGTAATGAATGTTAGAAATTAGGAACAAATAAGTAAGCTTTGTTTTAACTCTTTTCAATTATCATGTGTGCAATTGCCTTTTCAGTCTTACATTCTCATATTTTTCATGGATTTCAAGATTGGCAGACAAAATTTCAGATTGATATTTTGTTGACAAGCACATGATTTTGCATTCTATCTATGATATTAACATATACATTTTGCATGAGAATAGTATTTTATGCTGGCTGTGGCTCAGTAGACATAACATTCTACAAAGTACGATTTCTTTCCTGTTTGTTTTATGGGCAATTAAGAGTACTTCTGTGTTGCAACATGTGAATCTGGATCATTGAATTCTCATCTGACTGAATGAAAAAGTTCCTAAAAGTAGTCAATGATAGATATTATCATACAACAGCCTTCCTCTGCTAGATTTTCTATTACAGAAAACAAAGTTTGAAACGTTAATATTAATAATTTCTGAAACCTTTTAATTAAGCAATCCATTTTTTTTTCTATTTTAAAGTCTTTTTATTTCTTTATTTAATAAAATTGTAATTTGTTGTTGAGTACAGTTTTTATGTTTAAAAAAATATAATCTATTAAAGTTTTATATATTTTTTTATGTATATAAACATTTTTATTGCTAAAATGGTATTGAACTTTCAGGTTTCTTTTAAAAGATTTCTATTTACAATTGGTAGTTCAATAATAAATAATTTTTTTATAGATCTAGATTAGCCTGGGATGATAATGCATTTAGTGATTGTCTTGTTTATCTCAATGCCTATCGAGTAAGTGATTATTTTTCAAATAATGACAAGGCATTTTTGATATTGACAAAGTATTTTTGAATAATTTCATATATTAACTGTAAATTATATGCTACATTGTTAACTGATAAAATTTTCAAATTTGAATTATGTCATGCAAATTTATGACATTTCTCACACAACTAATATTCACTATTATTTACCTTTTCTTAGCATTGTGATAACTTTTTTGAGTGAATTCATTAATAATTTTTAAATTATCTCATAATCATTTTATTTAAAATGAATAAGTGTGTAAACCTCTCTCTATATAAAAAAGAATAATAAAAAAAAAAGAGTTAATATGCATTGTGCATTCATTTTTTAATTTTTAAATATTATTAGCTTCCACTCAAAAGTTAACAGAAATAGAAGAGTATTTTTATTGTAATTTATCATCCTGGTTTTACAATAAAACTGCTTCTCTTCTATTTCTCTTAATTTTCATCCTTTATAATTCATTGTCCTGCTTTCATTACAAGTTAGTTTAATTTTGTCTTTGAAATTGTTACCACAGACCTTTAATGTCAATGATTGTCAAGAAAATAGTAAATGATCTGGGTTTTATTTTTATTATTTAATTTAACAATTTTTCTTTCCAACCTATTTAAAATGCTTGGTATTAATGTAATAATGCTTATAGGTTTGATTTTTTTTTTAAAAAAACATTCTGATGTGAAAATCTGTGGAATGTGTTAATGATGAGATATTCTGATTGTTGTTATAAATCACATTTTGCTGTGTATCACCTATTATGACTTTTTTCATTTGTATTATCTGATAAAATTGAGGCAAATTTGTTTTGTGATTATTAGAATAATGAAACATTAGAAATGAAACATTAATGGAGAGCATTGAATGGCCTTAGGGATAGTCAAGGCTCTTGAGATTATTAATAAAAAAAATGTTATGATCACAGCTTAGAGTGTTAAGGTAATTTTGAGTAATTGGTCTCTAAAATTTAAAGAAATTCCTTTTTGCATTGCCATAAAAATTCTGTTTTAATGAGTATTATTTTTTTAAAATTTTAAATCACTATTGAGGTTTATTTCTAAATTATATATATAAAAAAAACCCTGTAACTTCAATTACTGCGTGTTTGTTCAGTTATAATTAATTTATCTAAATATGACCAGCTTATATCAACAATGTCTTATTATTTATATTTATCCCTTTCTTCTATATATTGAAATTTTTTGTTTATTGTGAATTATAGTGTTGTATTTTCCTGTATATAATTCACAGGAGGGTATTATCCACATGACCATTTTTTTTTTTTGAGTAAAAGAAAAAAAAAAAAGCCTTGCATATTCTGCAGCATCGTTATAATATGCGGCAATTTTTTTCAGTATATAGTTGAAAATATATCCTGCTTATAATAGGGGTGTCATATAATATAAAAAAATGCATAAGTATGATTAAAAAAAAATAATTTGTCTAGAAAAAGCATTTAATATAAAAAACTATCTTTTTGGAAGTGCAATAAACAGTGATGAAAGCAGGAAATTGATCAAGAGCGATAATTTTGAGAAGATTCTAGTAAGACTTATCGATTTTTAGTTTCTCATAACTTTTAAAACTTTATTAAACATACTTAAAAAAATATATATTTGCTTTGTTAATAATTAAATGAAAGAAACGGATTATTTTCGAACTGCACATTTTATACATTTTTTTTTGTACTATGCATGCTTTGTTTTTCACTTCACATGAACACTTCCAAGCCATTTCTTTATTAGCATTTACTATAACTTTTAATTTAAAATCTGCTGTGTAACATAAACGTTTTTGCATCTATATGAAGATATATGAATTTGAAAATTTGCAGAATGAAACAGCTCACGTCAAGACAAAATGTAAAATGATTAGCAACTGTAATATCTTTCTGAAGAACTGAGTTAGTTCTTGAATATAATTAATAATATAAAGCTGATTATAGCTATAATAAATTAACTGTGTCGTGACACTACCTGCTATTTATTTTATGAAACATAAACTGTATTTTTTTTTTATCACATTATCCACAGTGGAGTATAATACACACAAGGAAATCTGAAACTTTTTTAATGCATAATCTGCAGATTATGTACAGGAAAATGGGGCAATTATTTTATATTCTTTTACAGATGTGGAAGAGGCTCAATCAACAAGGTCAATTCAAGAGACCTGGAATAATGAGTGAATATGACTGGGCTCGCTCCCATTTTATTCAGATTAAAAGAATAAAGGAAGTAAGTTTAAAGTTATAGATATTTTCTCTGTTGCAGTTTTACAAGTTTATCAATATTACTTATCCACATCCTATTGTTTCTTCAGTGGTGATAGTAGGAATATTTAGAGAATATTATCTTGTTATTTAAAAGTGTTATCTATTTTCTAAATGGCATCGAAGAGTTTTTGATAGCATAATTATGGTAAATCAAATATTGAAAATTTATTGTTACAAATAGTTTCTGGAGCATTACTAGAAAATAAATTTAATATTGTTGCTAGAGGTTTGTAAAATAAAAGAAATTTTCCTTTAGTTATTTCAAGAATTTCATCTCATGAATTTTTACATTTATTTTACTGTACATAATTAAATTTTTCAAATAATATAATTTAATATGCATACAGCAAGAAGAATGTGCGTTTAAAATTCATTTTATTTAATTGATAAATTTGTTAATTTTAATTTAGGAGATAATTGAGTATTGTGTATTTTTTCAAGGATAAATTAGAAATAAATGATATCTTTAAAAATATGAAAGTATTCAGAATTACTAACTTGCAAGACTTATAAAGTCTTACAAGTAGTTTTTAATTCATAAATAATAGATTTATATTTTGTGGAATGCAATCAACAAAGTAATCACTGGTGCCATGTGTTCTTCTTAGATTTAGGTTTGTATGTCATTGGGCACCTCTGCTTTAATCAGCATTTTGTACTGCACACTCCAAACCCAATGTTTCCTAGTTCCAGTTGCTCGGGTCCACTTTATTAATGAAGTCCGATAACCCTTTAATGGAGTTTAGGTGTAACTCTCTAATATGAATGATACCTAAAGAAGTTAATCTAGAGAGGGAAAGGGCCTCACATTCCTAAATGATATGCTTGGCTGTTTCCTCTTGCATGTGACATTTCCTGCAGATAGGGTCTTGCTGAAACAGTCCCATTTTATGGAGGTGTTTTCTGAAATGGTAGTGTCCAGTTATGAAGCCTATGAATAAACCTATTTTCTGCCTAGAGCATCTTAGAATTTCAGAGGCAATCCTCACTGATGATCCCATTTGTTAATTTTTTGTTGCAAATGTCACATATTGGGCGTTTTTCACCATCAATAACACAAAATATAAAACCATACTTAATAAATTCCTCATTGTATTTTCTTATTTTTTTAAATTGTACATTTAATTCAGCATTTTGCAATTCCTCATCAGTATTTGTTTGTTAGCTGGAGATGTACCTAGTGTACCTATTATCCATTTATCCATTATGAAGATAAGGGTTAAATTATTTAAACTGAAACAGATAATTATAAAATTTTATCATTTTTTTTTTGAGAAGTTCAATAAAATTAACAGAGATCTTTCTTTAAAGATAGTACATACCTGATAACAAAAAGTATCAAAGCTCAATAAAAATATAAAAAATCATAATTACATAACGTCACAAGATAAAACTCGAGGATAAACTAAAACAATTGCAGGCCAATTACTACATGCTACAATTTCATGCGAGCATTTCATTTCTTCACTCTGACAATCAGATATACCCCGTACCTCCCCATCTGATTGGCTGATCAGGGAAGCGAATTTTTGCCCTTTCCCTGCAATTAACGTCTAATCAAATAGGCACTTTTCAGTAAAACTAGCAAATTACCGTGAAGAGGGCACTATCTACTGGAGTGAAAAATTAGCGTAACCACGCTTTACATACATTACGCATTATGGTCAAAGAAAGACTGGACAGCATGAAATTGCAATTAAACAGTGAGTGATGGCGCTTCACTCTTTATATGTACACTGTATGGTATGCAGCATGTAGGCATAATGCATTTCATAAAAATTTAGCAACCCCCAAAAAACTTCTGGCGACCCCTAGTTTGCGCTCCATTGCATTAGTCAATTCAGCAACCTCTTGAATGCCCATCCCTGCTACTATTTTAGTTCTGCTTTTATATTATTGAATAAGAAACATATCAATGAAAATTTGAATAAATTTAAGGAAAGGTACTCATAAATTTATGACAGGTATATAATCCATTAAGTTAAAACTAACTGTTAATACCTTGTTCTTTATTAGATGACTTTGTTGGTGTTATTTTCATTGAACTCATATCGCTCATATATATATTGTTTTAAATTATCATGTTTTTCTTCAAAATTAAATCAAATTTACAGCTTTACTTTTATGGTCTTATGGTTTCTTTTCATAATTTTTATTTTGCACTGAAATGTTTTGTTTTGTACAAAACAGTTTATCATTCTTTAATGCAACTGTTTTTATAAGCACTATTGCTTTTATTGTATACCTTCTATTTGAACTAATATTAGCCAAATTTAGAATCTTTGAAACACAAGTAAAATTAATGTTGTATTTAGGGTCTTTATAAAGTGATCAATTCAAATGAATATTCGTAATAGCTGATTCCTAAAATATTTTAGTTATCATAATTATTTGTTATAATATTCTGTTCATATTTTTTGCATCAAATTAAAAAATTTTATATTTTAAATGTTTTACAAATGATTGATACATGTGCTTTATGATTGCAGTATCATTCACCATTTATGTGTTTGAAGATATTAAAAAGATAGGTTTTACCTATATGATCATATAAAAAATATTTTCACAATCAATATGGAGAGCATTCAAATGAGCTTCTTGAAAGAATATATTTGGAAAGTAGTTAATGTTTTCCATTTTCCAGAAAATATTTTTATTATTTTTACTTTGAATGTCTCATAATTTTATTACATTTTAGGTCGATCAACTAGTCAAAGAACTTAAAAGTCGTTTGGAAAAACTGAAAATTATTACTGATGGCCGTCAATATTATAAAGACATGGATGACAAATCAATTCTTATTTTGAAGGTAATATTATACCTTTTTCAATAACATAAAATACTTTTTCATACAACCATATTTCATGATTCTATCCCAAATAAATAACATGCAGTTTTAGAGTTTCATTAAACTGAAATTTTTTAGAAAACCTGCGGATAAGAGTTTTCAAAACATTACTTAAAAATCTTTATTCAGAATTTCAAGCTGCTTAAGTTTGTAAAAAAATATTTGTGTGAATATTCGCCAACAAAACATATTCAACAAAAAAATACTGCTATAAAGATTTATTGTTCTGCTTATAAATTTGTTTTTTTTAATTTCTTTCAAGTATTATTTACTATTTTTTTTTATTTGAAATATTACATTCTGAACAATGCATTTTAATTATATTAAAAACATTTCTTATATTCAGTGTCCTTTGTTTCAAATACAAAAAAGTGGACCATTTTCTGAATATTTTGCTTGACTATTCTGATTATACATTATTCATAAAAATATGTTATAATTTTTTTAAATGAAACTCTAAGCACAAGCATTTATTTTTTAATACAGGATACATAATGATTTTAAACATGTCAGAGGGAAATAAAATAATAAGAAATTTATTAAAATAACGAGAAATTTATTTTTATCTCTGAACATATTAATGTATTTATACATCCAAATTAGACTGTATTTAAGTAAAAAAATAGTTACAAATGAGGTATCGATTTTGTTTGTCACTCTGCAGTCACTTTTTGCATGAAGGCTAATTAGATAGGGCCTATACTTTAAAAGTGAATTCCGAATCAATACATATATCTAAGCCCAATGTAATTCAAAAAATATTATCAAGAAACGATAACTTGAAATTTTTTATATCAACTTTACATATAGTTTAAGTGCAAAGATTTAAACATTTTCATTAAGCTTTCCATTGATCCAGTTATTTGAAGGAAAAATGAATCTATTATTCTCTTTCATTAGTGTTGATTAAAATGAAAAATGTAACCTTTGTTTGTATATTATTAATTGAAGTTACTGAAATAAAATGCAATTATATAAAAGTTATCTCTGTAACAAGAATTTAGAGAATTTAAATTGTACATACAAAACAAAATAAAAACTTTTTGCTACTTGAAAATAAGCTTACTATTTAAATTCTGAAAATACCCTAGAAAAACATAGTTCTGAGTTTTTTTGTGGCAAGGAGAATGTGATGATACGCAAAAAAAGAAGAAAAATTTCTTCCAAATAAACCTTCACAGCTATCATTAATTAACTACAAATACTTCAGCATGAAGTAATTACAGAGGCTTGAAAAAACAATACAATTTCTTGATAGAAAAGCTAAACATGATCTTTCAGAGCTGATGACTCAGGTTTCTAACTGGTTGAATAACTTTCAACTGAACGCTTGACTGAGACTGATATTTATACCTCTTCATAGAAATTCTTTGAACATTCTTTCTTAGAGGTTCCTAGAGCATTATATTAGCAAAACAGTGGTATCTTGACTCCTAATGGTTCTATTAACTCAAAATTCTAAAAATGTTGACTTATATTTTGACACTAAAAGTATCCCTGAGGCCAATACTTAAATGACCAGAGATTTCTAGAACATTCCTGTTGTGGGCGTGTGATAGCTCAGCTGCATAATTGATAGAACTTAATGTGAGTCAACATTAAGTTCTATCAATTTGAAACTTAATGTTGACTTACATTTTAGTGGCAAAAATGTCAACAAATCAGTAAAAATATTGCCAAATATTGCAAGGATTCTTTAAAATTTATAGATTTATTTCTCAGTTCTGGAAATCATTATTTAGACAATAATTTCACAAATAAAATGATAACACCACAATTTTTTGTTACAATATGCATATCCCTGCATTTTATAAGGCATGTGAACATTGAATTTCAAGTTACTACTAATAATTTTATTGAATATATTCCTTAATTCATATAATTTTGTAAAAAGAAGTTTGCAAAAATATAATTTATTATTGTGAATAATTAAAATTTGTACAAATATGTTTTTCTTTGAAGTTTTAGAAATTAATGAAACTTTCTGAAACTATTTTGGTGTTATTACTTTTTCTATTTGTTATATTTGTTGGTACTTCACAGTGATTCTTGATTATCAAATTTAATTATTTCAAATGAAATATCTTAGTTTCTAAAAATTTATGCCTAGTGATTATCTTCTAAATGTGATATTTTTCTGTAGATGGTAATTGCTGGAGCTTTCTTTCCTCACTACTATCTACAAGATGTTTTAGATGAAAAAGAAATCATGAAAGAACTCAATGAAAATGATCCTTTCTGCACTGTTCGTGTAAGAATTTTATCATTTTTTAATTGATTGCTATGGTTTTGAATGTGTATAAATAAAGTTTTTTTTTTAATTATCATTATTGAATTAAATTGTTTTATAATATTTATAATTATTATTGATAATTCAAAGAAATGTGTTTTAAATTATTTTTGTTCTTATTTTTGTATTTTGATAGATTTCTTTAAAACAAAAATAGGTTTGAAATTTATTACTTTTGTGACATATTGGGAAATTCTTTGAAAGATTTCGTTTTAAAGAACTTTAAATAAATTAGCAAGATATTGTCTTATTTATTTAAATTTGTTTCAGATACATTTGTAGACATTTCTGTCTAAAAAGGAATCAAAGTTTCTCAAACAAAAGGCTGTAGTTTAAAAAAAAAATTTCTGTTTAATATGTTAATGCATTTTAGCATAATTATTTTACTGTATCTTTATTAATCAATATAAAATAAGAAAATTATTAAAAGTTAAATGTATGCCAAAATAATGTTGAAGAAAGCTTTCATAGTAAATCTTCTTCTCTTTAATTTCTGTTTTTATTTTATTACTTAAATGCTGATATTGATTAAATCAAAAAGTAAGTTTTAAAAAAATTACTAGGGTATTAAAACTTTTAGCATTTTTATTATAATAATGAACTATTCAATTTTAAATATGAAATTTAAAACTTTAAAATGTGCCTTATATCTTTTGCATTTGAAAGTTCAATTATTTTATTTGTTTAATTTGCTATTAGAAATTATTTTATAAAAAAATTCTATATAAAAAATTCCATTTTTTAAAATTAATTAAATTTTTTATTTTTATATTGTATTTATTTTTTAAATATTTGTATAGGTATCTGGTCTTCCACCAAAGCATGGAATTCTGTATGCAGCAGCTTTAAAAGAAATGTTTTCTTGTTGTACCAATAATAGTAACATTCAAATCGAATTTGAAGAAAGCAGGTTAGCTTTCTGTTATATTTCTTTGCTGTACAGACGTGTTCTTGATATGCAGAAAGCAGTATACTTCATAATAATCTTTTTTTTATTTAGGGCATATATTAAATTTGGACGACCCAAAGACAGCCCTTCTAATCTTGTCATTCCACCAGTATATTTGGCTGTAAAAATGAGGTACTTAATAATATTTTAACTCAGTTTTGGGCTACTTTCTATAACTGACTGTAATTATTATGTTTTTTATGTAGAAAATTGCGCTTGCCTTTGGAACTTACAGTATTTAGTCCTGAAGAAGCAGAACGTAAGACTGAGCAAATATTGTCTTCAAAGTATACTAGAAAAGTAAACCAATTAATGTCGAATAGGTAAAATTCTTCATTTTTAAAAATATATTTTAACACTATACTTTTACAAAATATTTTAATAGCACATTCAAGTGCCAGGAAAAGTAGTTCATCTACATAATGTGGAGTAGTACCCCTATGAATATTCATCTAGTGTCCATGAATATCCATTTAGAATCTTCCATCTAGTGTTGTAACACCATAGGTGTTACACTAGATGACTTATAATCAACTAATGTCTGAGGTTTTATTGGTGGTAATGCACACCATGAACCCTCCAGGAGGATCCACAAATCGATAGAAGTGTGAAATATTTTCTTTTCTGAACAACAGATTTCAAGAAATCATTTGTGGAATTTAGAGGATAAATGAGAGATTACTTGCAAACAAAAGAATCCCTCTAGAAAAATCTGAGACTTTCTAAAGCAAATTCCAACTCATGGGATGATGCACTGTTGTGCTAGAAGTTGAAATCTTTTGTAATGTGCAAAGAATACAAATGGCGTTAAACATCAGACACAGAATGGAAAAAAATAAATAAAGAAAATACAGAATGCTTACGTATCTATTATCTGCAGGTTGTCCTTTTTGGATCTTACTCTAGAAATCCCAACCATGTATCTGTTATCTGTCAGATTCATCTTTAGGAGTGTTCATTGTTAGGGCAGATATTTTGGTGTATTATACTGAAAAGTATATAGTTGCAGCTATTTGCCAATTCTTTTAAATTTGTTGTAAATCTTTCAAATGAGTTTTAATTTTTTCAGTCTCTTGATTGAAAAAAATAATCTCAAGGGATTTTATTTTATAATCATTTGAAATTCTTTTGGGTTATAATGAAAACTAACATATTTGCACAATTTTAAATGTAAGTTATTTTAAAAAATATGTTTTTTCAGACTGTGGTTTTTTATTTTATTATATTTTAAAGTTTCCTGCATTTATATTTCTTTATTCCTTTTATGAAATATTCATATTATTTTCTATTCATCATTAGAATCACAGTAAAGGTATCTGAACAGTTTGAGATGAAAAAATATCCAATGCCATCATTAGAAAGCATGATTGTCCAGATTTTTGTTACACATGTAAGTTATTTTACTCAGCATATCTATTAAGAATTTTAATAAAATTAATTATTTTTTTTTATTCATGCACAAAAATAACCAGTATTCAAAATATAATTTCTCTAAAAAAAAAAAAAAAAAAAAAAAAAAAAAAAAAGGCATAAAAAACTATATTGTTCTTTAAGTTTCTGGTTAATTAAATAAATTTTATTAACTGAAATTTTTGGTTTTTTTCAAGTTTAAATCTTTTTGAATCAAAGTTGAAAAAAGCGTGTAAGCACTGATATTTATTGAAAACTGCTCGTTTTATTATATAGCAATTAACTATTATTTGTTGAAATAAAATAAATATTTTTTCCATCCTTCATAAATTTTGTATTAATTTGAATTTGCCTATCAATCTTATTATATATGCTTTATACTCCAGAGACTTACAGCACTATCGCTACTGCCAGTTTATCTACCTCGATATTGTGTGCGAGAAAGGGATAGGCCTGGTTATTGTAATAGACGTTCTTGTTAACTAAACTTTAGATTCTATAAATAGCTTTGTTAATCAATGTGCATCATGTGCTCTCATTCAAACAAACCCCTATACATCCCCACTTTAACATATATATTAACTGTAATAATTAAAAATACATTTTTTTCAAAAACCAGCTATTTTATAATTTAAATAATATCCATATATTGACAATTTAGTTTTTTAAATTTTATTTAACTCTTTAACTATCAAATTGTCTGGGTGATTTGGGTACATAAATTGTCAATTTTTTATTGCAAGAAATCAAATGTTTAGTACAAAATAAAATATATTTAATAGTTAAAAATTGATATTTTGAATTACATGCATAAAATCCTTAAAGTTTTATAGCCTTTACATGTTTGCTTGAAGTGGCTGCCACTTGGTTGATTCACTGCTACATTTAATGTCACTCTCCTCAATTTCACAGCCAGTTGGCAGATGAATGTTTAGTTACTGGATGGTTCTGAATGGTTAGTTACTGAATGGTTAGCTGAATGGTTCTGACTTTGGTTAAACAGCTTGTGGGTAACTGAATGTTATTTTTCAACAAAATTACATTGCACTTTGTATATAAATCTCTATCCTTTGAAACCTTTAGTAAATTGCTGATATCTATTGATATGAGTGCAAATTAACTTTTTCTTGAGATAGATTCAAACATGGCTAGAGATGAAGCTTAAATAAACTTCTCTTGATATATATTTTTGGGTATAACAATGTGATGTACTAAAAAAAATTTACCCTAGTTATACTCGGGTAATATGACATTTTGGAACACCAATGTTGAGCCTGAGATTATCTCAGGCATGACAGTTTAAAAGATTAACAAGCTAAATATTAGTCATACTGTAATGTTTGATGTTAGTAGAAAATTTTTTTTCCTATAAAATCAATAATTTTGTCTTAGTTTTGAATGATTTGAATTTCTTTGAATATATGATTATAGCATTTAATCTACAGAGTTGTCACCCTTAAGAAATTAGTACGGCTACTTGTCAAGTTAGCAAAACTTCTGCATTAAATTTTAAAATTTTAACCTTTGCAAAACTTCTGCATTAAATTTTAAAATTTTAACCTTTGCAAAACTTCTGTATTAGTTCTGAAATTTTAAGGTGTCAAATTCTGTTATAATTTGACTACAATTTTCATTATAATTGTTCAACTAGTTCATTATTAATTTTATCACAATACTTTTTTTTCTTGATATCCATAAATATTTCAATATTAATATTAATTAAATTCAGAGGGAACAGAATTTGGTTTTTAATGTGACTTTTTCAAAGTTCTCTTTAAAATAGCTAAATATTTATGCAATCTTAGGCTGTAGCTGTTTCACCTTCATTTAAATAACATTTAAAATTATTTGAAAATGAATGCAAAAAATTAAATAAATGAAATATAAAATTAATCAAAAAGACTAATATCTAACTGCAAACAATATCTAATTATAATACTAATATAAATGTATTATAACTATATGCCAATCAGGCTGCACTATTTTGATGAGGAATTATCCTTAGTCATTATTATTATTTCAAATTAAATTGAGTTTGTTTTGTTCTTAAAATTAATTATTAAATAAATAGTTAAATCGTAAATTAAGTATGGTGATACATTGCGTACAGCATAAAGATAATTATTTGGAAGATTGTTTTCTTGGCTGTCAATGTTTGGCTTATTATTTTATGATATTTATTAATGGTTCATTGCTATTTCAAATTAGAAATAATATAAAATATCTAATTATTTTAGATATTTATAAGATATTTATAATAACAAATAAAATAATTATTAGATAATTATAATAACAAATAAAATATCTAATTATAATACTAATATAAATGTATTATAACTAGATATTAATGTTATTTTTTTATTTATAAAATAACTAAAACAAAAATGCAAAGTGAATAAATTTCGTTTATATTTTTGTATGCTGCATACAATTAAAAATGTTAGTGTCAATAAAGTAGCAAAAGTTTTTAACTTTATATTTTTAGTGAATGCTTTATTTTTTCTTGTAAATTACTTCCTTTGTAGGATTTGCTGTTACTGGTTTGCCTGATTAAAATTTCATGTTACATGTTTATGTATGTACATTATTATATTTTATATTATCAAATGTATGTTATAGGTATTTATGTTTGTGTATGATATATGTTTATGTGAAGTTGTTTCTGCAAAAGTAGACTCATCAGCATTAAGTTTACACTTGAAGAAAAGGCTTAAAAATTAAAAAGCCTTAAAAAACATTACACTAAGTTAAATGGTGAATGATATCTGTAAATATCATTGTTGCTGTATCTCAACTCATATCTTCTGGTATGACATATTACTTAAAAAATGCATAAAATGAAAACATAACCCAAAAAAAAAAATTGTAAGTGACAAGAATCAAAAATAATTTGCATTAAATAGTGCACTTACTTTGGATTTACATTTATTCACTAAAAGAAACTTTTGTGTAATTCAACAATGTATAAAATTGGCTATAAAAGAAAAACATTTGTTTAAATTTGTAGCTAATTTTATTGGTATAAATAAAATTTTAAAGTTTTCAACTTTAAGCTTTACTTTAAATTTTTAAATTTATCTCATTCTTAAAATTTAGGTTTTACTTAAATTTAAGAAAAAAATCTTTAAAAATTTTAGAAGTCAATTTATAAACTTTTTTTTTGTGACTGCAAAATTAATTACAGCAAACTACTTCATATTAAATATTTAAAATAGGGTACATTACTTCAAATCATAGAAAGGTGTCACAAATCTTAACCTAAAAAAACAATGCAGTCTAATTTTAAAAAGTTCTCTCCTACATCTTGTACAACTGCTCTTATAATTTCAACATCTTTGAATCCTTAGATCATTTATGTTTTCTGAAATTTCTATGCACTTAATATTCATTTTGAAAATCACAATAGACATTCTTGATGAGTATTTTATGTGCATGTTTTTATGTAACATTTTTATACAACTTTTTGTGTACAAATAAACAGTGCACCAGTAAAAATATTGCTAAACATTTCACTGTAAACACATGAATGCTATGATCTTTATTACAGAAATTATGGTATTTATATTATGTATTTATATGCACACACACACACATAATGACTAATCACAAAGTTCTTGGAATTTCATATTAATTTTTTATTACTACAAATAATGAATTAATTTTTTATACAGTGTTCACACATCTACTTCAAGTATTTAAAATTGGGTTTGAAAAAAGCACACCAGACCCAATGTTTCATGAATCATTTGTTTCTGGTAATAATACTTATATATAAACTTACCATTTGGGGACCAAGTTCAAGTCATACAAATGGTACATAAACTACTCATTAATAAATTACATCATGTCAAATTAAACAAAAATGATTATATTTTATTTGTAGTAAAGATGAGTAGAGGCATAAATTTATAATAGCTAAACAAATGTATAGTTTCTATTTTTATTTGAAGGTTTTGTAAAAAAGTAAAGGAGACAGTTGAAAGAAATGTTTTACTAAGTGCTAAGGAATGTAATCTGTTGCGGCATTTTTCTTTACAAAGTAATTGTTGAGGAGATATCGTCATATATAACATCTTATTCCTCTACTGACCTAATTCCTTCTTTGATTTAATATCATCAGATTTCAGTGTTTCTTGAAAATGAAATGGGCATCAAAAATAATAAAGTATCCTTGCAATATCTGAATTTGGTAATATATTATAACAGGACTTTCATAGATATTAATGCCAAGAGTATTTGAGCAAATATTTTTAGTCAAACCAGCCAAAACAATTTAAGTCAGCAAGCGCCAATGCTTAGCAACTGTGTACAGCAACGGGGCTTCAAGTGTCGCAGTTTACTAGGGCCAGACGCCTTCACAAAGGTGGCCTATTCGTCCGCCGTCCCAAACACGGCATTCTGTTGATAGCTCGCCATCGGCAGCACATAGAACAACATAGGATATTTGCCCATAGAACATGTGTGGGATGCTTTGGGGAGATGCATTGAAGCATTTAACCTAGATCATTACTTAGACTATTTAAAACTAATTTGTGAAATATTTGAATTATATAACTAAATGTATATTTATTAATTTTGTTTTAACAAAATTTTCTGAGTATTAAAACAGTTAATTGAATTTTATTGACTTTCTAGCTTAAAAACTGTGGTACCTTCTGGGCACGCCTACTAACTTCCGAATCTTCAAATTATCTTAGATTTCTTGAAATGACCATAAACTCTTCGGAAGGCAAAAATTTACAAGTAAATATATCCCTATTGTCTTATAGCTTTTTTTGATAGCATTTATCTGTAACTGGAATAATATGGAAATTTCAAAATTAAATTCTAGCAACAAATTTTCAAAATTAATGTAAATTATAAGGTTTTTACTTAAATATTATTCACAAAATTTTGTTTTGTGAAATCTAATGTGTCCAATAATATTTATATTTACAAGATAAATTATTTATATGCAAACTTCATACCTGACTGATTACTATAAATTGTATAATTTTTTCCTCATATTTTAGGTGTGTGGATGTCTTCTCCATTTCCTACATTTTTGAAAAAAATTATTTCTTTTTCATGAAAAAATGTTTTACTGTTCAATACATTGAATAAAAAATATTATGGTTTATACTAATAAATATATTGAGTACTGATTTGAAAGAGCTAATATTGTGATATATGTATTACTTTATATTTTATTATATTGCTAAAATACCCATGATAATAGCTATATAATTTTTTGACAAAATATTCATTAATTATTTTTAGAATATGGACAATTTTCAATTTTCTGTCCCGGATCTTTACTTTAAAAACTTAAATTATTTTGGCAATTAGAAAGAACTTCTATCAAGTTAATTGGTAGAAAAATGTGTTGTATTGAATGCAGTAGTATATCTATTAAAGTTTGAGTTTTGTTGGATATTTTTTTTTTTTTTTATTATTTTACACATTTTCCGGGCTGTTTTCAAAGAATATTTTCACTATCAAACACATTTATTAAGACTCGATCTTGGCTTATTGTTTTTAAAACACTGCTTTCTTTTCACTTGTTGCACAGGAGAAATGAAAGTGAGGGTTTTCAAAATATTTTCACTATATTGAAATCAAACAACAGTACTTTTATTTATATACAATGTGAAATAAATTAAATTCTTAGTAGAGTGGTTAGCCATACATTTTATTAACTGTTTAAAAAATTTGATAATAAAAATATTAGATAATATTAAATGTATTTTGAATAAAATGCTTTACTATTTGTATTCATTGAAAAGAAATTATCATTAGATTAATAATCTCTAATCATATACATGGTTTTAATTAATTTAATTAATGTTTATTAGGAAATGATCATTATTATAAATTAGAATTTAGTAAATTATAGTTTTAGAGGTTGATTCACAGTTTTCTGCGATGACATATAATAAAAGTATATTTAACTTATATTACATCATATCAAATTATTTGATGAATTATTTAAGAAGCAGATTCTTCCACTTCTGAAAAATTTATTTCTCCTTTCAATTTTTACTGTATTTTTCTTCTATGGCTTTTCCAAGATTGGATCTGAATGATTAGCATATTAACCTTCTTGTGGGGTTGCGTTTGATTCCCACCTTGAATGTGGATGTTTGTAATTGGTTTGAAAACTTTTCATTATCAACAAAACTAACCACTTGCATAATCACCTATTTGGTTTTGATAATCTAATTTTATTTGAAATATCATTAAATACACGTGTTTTTTGTGATGCCAAAACTTCCAGTATAAAAACTCAAACGTATTTTAAAGGTTCTTCTATTTTTGAGAATGTGCATTTTTTAAAATTTTTATTTGGAATTTGTTGGTTACATACATACATTGTAAAGATACTAATTGCACATGTTTTCTAAAATGGAAAAATATTTATTATTATTTTTTTTCAAGGAAAAACTTCTTTTACATTGTTTGATTTCGTAGAAAGTGTAACCATCCATTGTTTGGTACGCTACAGGAAAGGTTTTTTAAAGAAAATGTTCATAAATTTTGATTATATTAGAAGAAAAATGGGTGTTAAATTATCAAATTAATTACATAGTTTTGTTTTTTGAAGAAAATTTACTCAACTAGAGTCTTTGTTATTACATAGATGTTTAAAAAATAGACTGATGTTCTTAGTAGAAAGTTGAGCAATCACTGGCAGAAATCATTTAAAAGAGGCTGTCTCAATACTGTAAGAGCTTCAGACATCAAATATCATCATTTCATTGATAGATTGCAAAACTTGCAGAAATCTACTCCATCACTTTACAGTGCCATTGGGAGATAGTGGCACTAAGACAAAACATTGCTTGAATACTAAGGTGCAGTCTGTCCATTTTTTATGGACAGAACAAAACTTGCATTGTTTTCTTTTCATTGATAAGTTTTACGTACAAAACAATTATTGATGATTTATCTGAAACAAGGCTAGTAGATACCTCCAATTTACATGTATTCAAAAATTTAAAGAGTATTTGCACTTTTCACCAGAGGAGTATGCTGCTTTACATTTTCCATTTCAACGTTTTGATCACTTAGCAATATGGGTATGATATTATAATTGTTAGATATGTATGTGTATGGAGTTCCTTTTAGAAAAAGTGTAAAATTGCTTCTGTAGAAAACAATTACACACTATCTGTAATTTCTAAAATTGTTTAAATAATTGAATATTTTGATATAACCAGCATTGTTTACAAATTAATCTCTCAAGCAATTGTGGTATATATTAGATGACTAATTACATGCTGGATAAATTTCCCAAGATTTTATTGGAGTAATTACTTTGGAGAGGATGAGATTTGATGTTAGTTATTAATCAATAGTTTCATTAATATGAGAGCATATTATGTTGATTGTATAAAAATAATAATCAAAAGTCATTTATGGTTTGCTAGATCAATGAATTTGTTTAATATTGATTAATTTTGCTATCTGTAATTTAACTCTTCAATGTATACATTTCTTTTATTAATCTCCTTATCTGTCAAGAAATAATATTTTTTATATTAACATTAGTGAAGTTAATTTTGTTCTGTAGGTAACAGAGAATTGTTTAAATAATTATTTTAGCATTCTTTTTTTAGAAGTATAGAAATTATGAATTTTATTTACCATTCACACACACGCACACATATTAATTTGTCTTAAATATATTTTTTTAAATAATAATAAAACATTTTAAATATCTTCTAAATAAATTAATTGAAATATAATTTTTCATGCTATCTGCATTAAAAATAAGGTTTTAATTGAATAATATATTAAAAAAATAATCATAAACTTGTCTGATTTCTCCATAGATATATTAGTTTTACATTTTCTGAATGATGAGTTATTTAAAAAAAATTCTTTTCTATTGTATATAATTAATCTGCTCATTTGATAACAGGAAAATGACAATTGTAATTTACATATTGTGTATGAAATTATTTTGTTGTAATTTATATTTAGCATTTAAAAAAGCCACCAAGTATCAATATGCTATGCTTAGCACCATATGTTGAAAATCGTGGGCCCAAACTGTACTACAGAGTTCAAGTACAGAAAATACTTAAGAACAACATGGTTGAGGTATGATTATTTTGATAATTTCTATTTTCATTATAATATTTTATATAATGAAACAATTATTTAATCAAATAATCATATGAGGATATTCATTACTACAATATATGTTGTTGTTGTTGTTAATGACACTTGGCAACGCCAAGCCCGCCTGTCAGAGAGACTAGGCGAAAGTTATATAGTTTTGTAAACATTGAAATAATAAATCACATTGAATAAATCACTTTTTAGTTTTGAAAAGTTTTTTAAAAGAATTTGAAAGTTATCGTAATTATAATTAGGTTTTTGAATTTGTTGGAAGTAAATCAAATTGTTCACTCTTTCAATAAACTGGAGTGGTGAACTTTGGGTTGTTTGATTTTAAGCAATGCTATTATTTTTTTAAATCATACGCTTTCAATCACATTTGTTGAAACAAATATGTTGATTATTTATTGTCTCTACAATTAATTAAAAAAAATTTTGTTTGTATATATTTTTTTATAAAAAATATTTTAGAAAATATAAGTAGTACAGCCAAATAATGACTAGGGTTTTGGTGAAATTTCACATTACATATGATAAATTTTCAGAATAAAAATAATAACTAACTGAAAGCTTATTTAAAGAGAATATATATATTTTTTAATTTTATAATGCTACAGCCAGAGATGGGCCTTGATTTTCTGTGAACAATGTCTCTTCATCCTTCTTGTTTTGTCCCACCATATGCTCTTGAATGTTTGTAGTGATTCAAAATTACCTCTGGTCGATTACCAAAGTATAATGACCAAAATCAATTTCCAAAATATATGAAAAAATAATCATTGACAAGCCACAGAAAACAAAACAACCTCTCTGTTTTTGACTTAAAATTTTTATTTCTTTATTTTCCTGACAAATAGATCTTTATTTGTATCATTTCACCCTATTTTTAGGTGGGAGATTGTTACTCTGATCTTTTAGTTCTAAACTCTCTAAGTTGAAAATTTTTGAAACTTTATTTTCATCTGTTCTTTTAGCATGACCCAATCTTTCTTAAGCATGAAGATTTAAAGGGTTGAATAAGGTTTTCTGGTTTCTTCAAGTTCGCTCTGAGATGATCAAGTTTGTTCTGAGATAATCAAGTTCGTTATTACACCTGATTCATCACTTTCAATTTTTTTAAATTTATTTCAAAAATTCTATTTAAACATTTTTTTTCAAAGATTGACAAATAACAATGAGTTAAATATATCAGAGTCAAGGTTTTACTACTATATGTTACTACAGGCCTACTGACAGTCTTATAGATTTTTAATTTCTTTGGTGAGCAGTTTATTTTTAATGTTTATTTATTGGCTTTATTATTTGAATCTTGGAATGGGATTATTATTTTCAGTAGTATTGTTTCATGTCCAAGCATAAATTGCAACTGAGTTTTTAAATTTAAATTTAAACTTATTTACTGTAATTGCCAATAAAACAGGAAAACATTTTGCTCACTTCACAAATTTTGTTTTTGTACTCATTAATAACAAAGCAAACATTTTCTACTTCCTATATTCTTCTTTCCAAGATGTGTAAAATAAAAATTTTAGTTTTGGCGCAGCATGTCCAATTTTGGACCTTGCACCATAAAACACAACCCAACAACAACAACAACAACAACAATCTTCTTTCCAAGCACTGCAGCTGATTGCAAGCCAGATATGTCTTAATTTACACCATCTTGATATATTTGATGTTATGCTTCTCCATCTGCTAGCTCCCAGTTCATTCAAAAATTTTTTACTTCATCTACCCTTTCCCCCTTTTTTCCAGTTAGTTTATCAATTCCCCCCCCCTTTTTTTCTTCCTTCTGCAGTTTAGAAAGTTAGTTTTTTCAACAGGATTTTCATTGTTGTATCAAAATACATGTCTTAGCCACCATGTTTAGGAAATCTTGATCATTTTATTTTGTAAAAGTCTTGTATTTTGATTGCAACTTAGGGTGGTTGTATCTTAGTCTCTAGTTTTCATTCTCCCTTACTGAACCAAAAATTATTCTTTTCTCTTGAATATCATCAATTTATATGCACCTACTTTTTTGATTGCCCAACATTCACTGTCATATAAAACAAATAGCCTTACTAAAGTCTTGAATAACTTGTATTTAGATTTAAACTGGTATTGAATCCATGATGACATCTGGTTGTATTGGTGCTATTTTTTTATTTTTATTTTTGCATCATTACTGTTATTTTTATGTTGCCTGAATATTTAAATTAGGCTATTTGTTCAAATTCTTTCTCATTAGTTTTCAGTGGCTGTAAATTTGTGATTCTGTTTATCACTGCCATGAATTTAGTTTTTTCTTTATTGATCCTCAATTCCATGTTTTTAACTGCTGGCTCAAGATCACTGAAAGCTTCTACTGAAACTTCTAAACATGTTGAGGAACAAAGCATACAGCAGCGAAGATGCTTTTACTTCTTCGTCTTGGTGTATTAAATCGGACAGTAAGGAAGAGAAATAGGTAGGAAGAGTCTGGTTACTAAGAGAGGAGGGGGAGAGGGTTCGCCCGAAAGGCGAACACTCATTGGATGGTGGCTACAAGCCGTCATGAGAAAAGAGAGAAGAGGAATAATAACTTTTCGAATAAGAAATATTAAAAATAGAAATTTTTTTTTCTTTGGACAAGAAATTCTGGTTAATATATGTGGGATAAATAACAAAATATTTACAATTTGGAATGGAAATGGCTGGACAGAACCGCGTCACTGAGGTAATGTGCGGCCAGCGGTCTGATTTTAACATCCTCTGCTACTTCTACTAAAACTGTCTTAGTTCTTCTTATATATCGTCTGCAAATGCTTGCAGTTGTAAGTAAGCAAAAATTGTTTTGTGCATATATATATATATATCACAGTCTCATTGCCTTTTTAGTGCTAAATTAAACAGTTGGCATGGCTTTCTGTTGAATATCATTGCCTTGTTTTAGTCTCTTATCAGTATTAGGAAGCCTTTGAAAATTTTGATCCCAACCTCACTCTATATTTTACACTGTTGAGTTTTATTTTCAGGCTAACAAATTTTTCAGGGATACCCAACTCCGAAAATTCCTGAAATGATTTCTTCCTATTAATGCAGTTGTAAGCTGTTCTAAAATTGATGAAAAAGGTTGTAAGTAATGTAGGAAGTTACTTGAGAAGACATGAAAATATGACATTTTCTGGTTTTCTCAAGTAACTTGTTATAATACCCGGCTTATTTATTTTGAATAAAATATATTTTAGAATTGCAGTAAAAAGTTATATTTTAGCTACTTCATATATTTTAAAATATTAGTTTTCAGTTATTGACTTTTTTCTTATTTTTAGGTATTCTTTGTGGATTATGGAAATGTTGAAAATGTAAATACAGCTGAATTGAGACAAATTAATGAAAACACACCTGATGTACTAACAACACCTGCTTTAGTAAGCGTATATTAACTTATTTTTCATACATTAACATATTGCAATAAATTAAATACATTTTTGTTTGTACGGTTTGACAATATAAATGATTTTTTATGAATTTTTTTTAAATAATACATCTGTCACATTAAAATATTTTTTGATAATTTTTTAATCGGCAGTTTTTGATCTGATATATCGTATGTTTTACTGTAATAAAATGATTGTGGTGCAATGTAATTGATTTTTAAAACAATCATAATTAATGTTTATAAATTATCTACCAGTATTAAAAAATATAAAAAATTAGAAATGATTTCATTTTTAATTAAAAAGCATATTTTAATAGTATAATCATGTTTATTGTTCTTTATTCATTCTAATTTTTATTTATTTTCTTTTATCATACTTTTACATTTTTAACATATATACATAGTATAATTTGAAATATTTTTCTTTTATAATTGTTGTATTTTAATTATACTATTTTACATTTTATGTATTTTGAATACATTGTTAAAATGAATTTATATGTAGATATAATTAAAAAAAATACTTAAAACATATTAACTTGAAAGACTATAAGACTTAGGACAAATATTTTTTATTTTTTACTTTTAAGTTATAAACTTTATGACTGAAATTAAATTAATTTTTTTTAATATTTGTTATGTTATTATTATTCAAGAATGAAACAAAAATTGTAATGTATTTTTCTGTCTAAAGAAGTAGAAAAGTAATTGAATTAGTTACATTTAAAATAATAAAAAGGATAAGTGTAACTATTATTATTGTATTAAAAATACATTTTTCTGTCTTTATGATCATTTTTTTAATGAATATCTTAATTACCTTGTTCTTTTTTACCTTCTTCATAATTGTTTGATGTTTGTTTAATTTTTATTCCATTTTATTCATTGTTTAGCACATCATTTAAAATATCATAAAATTGGAATATATTGAAGGCTTTTTTTTCAAATATTGAATATTTCTAAATAATTCTTATGCATTTCATAGTTATTGAACATAAAGTTTCTTTTGATTTTAAAATTACAAAATACTATAAACTTGTTTGATTCAAAACGCTTTTTATAGTCATTATATTTATTTTTTATTTATTTATTTATTTTTCTTTATGTAATATGATTTTCTAATCCACATAACTTGCATCTCTATAAATGTGTTTAAATTATTTATTCAAGAAATTTAAATATTTCAAAATTAGAAACACTAAATATATATGTTGTGACATTTATTATTTTTAATTATTAAAGAATTTGAATGCATATTTGTTCTTGTTTTACTTTTGAGAACTTAGAATCCAGTGGGTACAAAGTTTTCTGTGAAAATCAAACTGTTGTTTAAATAAAAATGTCTGGTGGATAAGTATTTTATAAAGAGTATAAAAATCCTGATTAGTGATTTAGTTATTCTGATTGTCACTATAGTAGATTTTCCACATTTTTTCCTTTTTAAAACAAACTTTAAATAAATTAACAATTATTCTTAGAATATTTTTCTTTTTAAAAAATTATTAATTGTGTATGTATACAATTAAAATATTTACAAATAAATATATAATGTCTTAATAATTTTTAATGGAACTCCCATTTTTATATTTTTTTGCTTCTTTTATTAAAATAATGAATATCATTTATTAGTTTAACATCTACATGCATGAAGTATGACCACCATACTTATTTTCTTTCATAATTAAAGTTGTCACATTTGTAAGAAATAATTTTAAGCATATAAAATACAGTAATTCTTTATCAATTACATGAAGTTGATCATTTCTTAAAGCAATAATCGACTGCTTGAACAATTTTTTCATTAATAAAATTCAATGCTATTTAACATTATTTCTCAAGTGCACTACAACAGCTTTCAATTAACTATTTTTATTAAAAAAATGTTTTCTTATAACATTTTTAATAAATATTTGCTTTTATTAAAAAAGTAAATTATAACAGATTGTTGTGCGAATAGATGTCAATATTTCCAACTGAGAATCACATTTTTGTGTATATTTAATTTTGCTTTATACTTCTGTTAAATAATTAACCTTCTATAATTATGAATATAACAACAAAATTATGTCTGGAGTTCATTTTTTTTTTAAATATTGATGTAATAATTTATTCAAAATTTTGTGATATTTTTAATATCTGGTGTAGGAACCGTCCTACTAACTAAAGAATTTAAGTGGACTGTATCTTAACAAAAACAACTTTTATTCAACATTAAAAGGAGTAAATAAAGGAAGACCAAACGGTAGACCCGTCTGTCACCTTCTCCTGTTACAGTTACTTTCTTACTAAATTACACAAACAACTCCCCCACTTGGGTAAGTGAGAGTGCCATCTATATTATAACGGAGGTCTTAATATCTGGATATTATAGATCTTAGTAAAATGAATGTAACAACAGGAATATATGAAAAGTTGAAGCAAATTAAAATTTTTTTTTTTTGGAACAGGAATAATTAGATTTTTAATATTTGTGAAATTATAATAAATTCACGAAGATTCTATATTTCATAATTAAAATTTGTAAAAAAAGTAGATTTTTAATATTTGTGAAATTATAATAAATTCATGAAAATTCTATATTTCATAATTAAAATTTGTAAAAAAAGTAGATTTTTAATATTTGTGAAATTATAATAAATTCATGAAGATTCTATATTTCATAATTAAAAAAGTAGGTGTATTTCATATGCTTTGTTTAACTTTATTGTATGAATCAACATTTACAATCTATTAAATTTCAGGCCATTGAATGTGGTTTATCAGAAATCAAACCTTTCAGAAGCCCCAGTGGGGTTTGGAGTGATAAAGCAAATTCTTTGTTTAGAAACATGGTGAATGGAAAACAACTATCTGCGAAAGTATGTTTATTGCCATGCCTTTAAATTTGTGCTGTGTCGTTTTTCATATGATAAAAAATGTTGAAATTTACATTTATTTGTGTAATATATTTTTATACTTTAAAAAAGGGACACATTTTTATAATCTCTGGAGTCTTTCTCTTTCATTATATATAGTTACCTGTATATAATTATCTGAGCCAATACTTTTTCGAGCAAAAGAAAAAAAATTCGTTGCATAATCTACAACTATTTTTCAGCGAATAGTCAAAAGTATGTGCTACTGATAGTGTTGTGTCACATAAAAAGAAGTACACAGTATGACTAAAAATATAATAATTTGTACAGAAAAAACATGTATGATTTAAAGGATCTCTTTAGATCCACCTCATTGTAAAGTGAAATAAATTGAGATGAAAGCATGAGATCGAACAAAAACGATAATTCTGAGCAGATTCTAGTAAATCTTATTTAGTGTTTAATAGCTTTTGAAACAATGCTAGGCATGTTGTAAAAATAAAATATGTTAGTCATGTTAATAATTAGATGAAAGGAATGAATTATTTTCTAACTGCACATTGGACAAAATTTTTTTTTAGTACTTTGTATGATTTGTTTTTTTGTTGTTCACCTTACATTGATATGTTTGTTATTATTTGCCTTCTTCATTGCTTTTAATTTAAAATCTGTTGTGTAACTTATATGTTTCAACTTCCATGGGGTAATATGGGAATGTGAATATTTTCAGAACAAAAGACTCAGGCAAAAAATGCGAAATGATAATAGATAATAGCAACTATAATATCTCTCCAAAAAAAAAAAATTGTTCTGGAACATAATTGGACAAAACTGCTTATAGATAAAATAAATCAGCAGAATGAGGGCACCATTTGTTATGTATTTTGTGGAACACAAACAGCACTTCTTACAAAGTTTTCTCATGGAAGATGTTTTTTCTTTTATCAAATAATTCAAGGCGACATATAATATGCATAACCAAATTAAAAAATTTTTAAATGCATAATCAGTGGACTATACAGGGTGATTCAGCTCGTCGGTGGCAAACTTTGAGGATCGATAGAGCACACCTAGACGAACATTTTTGAATAGGGAATGTAGGATCCCTGACGCGATAATAAGGCGCTAGGCGCTTTTGAAAATTTGTGTGCCGAAATTCGAAACATCATAAAAACTAGGGAAATGGTTAGATTTTCTTGCTTTTTGCGGCAAAATGATTCTGTTTATTTAGACTTTCTTTAGTACCAATTTGATAAGCGTATCTCTTAAAACATTGATAGGGGGCGTTGTAAACTTTGGAGAGCTAGACAACAACTTTAAGCTCGTTATTTTGATAATTTAACACATGCTTGCCAAAGTTTATATTGTAACTTAAATTTTGAACCCAAAAGTAGAACCCTGCAAAAAGCGTAAGAGCCGGAATAAATTGTCAAAGTACAGGGTGGTTGAAACTTGAAGGCTACTAAGAGATAAACAAACAGATTTCTTGACTTATGGCATGCATTTTCATGATTCTGTTTGCTGGGACTCTCTAAAACTCACTTGAACGGTACAAAAAGAAACACCGATAGGGGGCGCTTTGGGCAAAAAACTTAATTCGTTGACATTTCGGACGCTAACTGAGAATGGGGCGCAATGATCAGTTAGTAATAATGAAAACACATTTGTACCTCTGCTCAACATTTCTGAATAAATTTAGACCAAAAACATCAATGATATTGGAAATTTATTTACAAAAAATAACACTAAAGAAGATGCTCGAAATTTCGACCTTGGGCCATGATGCAGGCATATTTTTTAATGTTAAAATGTTAAAAAATATGTGATATAATTGCAATGTAATAAGTCCCTCTCTCTGTGCATAGGTTTGCCTTATGATGTGCTCATTGGGCATGTTGCATATCTTTTCATAAATGTTAAAAAATTAATAAAATTTTTTTATTCACCATAAAATCTTATTTTATGGATTTCATTTGGGGTATTTGTTCTACCATTGTATATTTTATACCGTTTGGTGTAGAAATTTCATCCTTCTGAAATATAAGGAATGAAATGCGTTGAGAAATGAGTGCAATAGACTAGAAAGGTAAATATTGTTCTTTTATTTGGCTTTAAAAAGTTTTGTTTTCCCCGTGAAAAAGTTTATTCAATACATATTTTAAATATAAGCATTTAAGTTATTGATTTTATTTATGGATAACATTATATGAAGCTCTATTGTTTATAAAGGATCAATACTTTTGTATTTTATTTTCGCTTTTCATATTTCTGAAGTTAAAAGTCATTTAGAATTTGCATTGAGACCAGTATTTAACATTTTCATGTAGATTTTATAAATGTTTAAAAAACCATCCAAATCTGAATATTAATATTGTTTAAAATAGAAAAATAAAACGCTTTGTTTTGTGAGTATTAAAATATAAAGCTATTTCAGAATTATAAATGTGAAAAACTGTCTGAGAAAATAAAAGATTTGTTTTTTACACAAAGAAAAAATTCTGGAAATGTGTCTAGCTAAAGCCTGTCTTTTAAGAACTACATTCACAGTAAATTTGTGAAGCATTTAATTGTTACAAAAAGAAGTAATTTTTACTCATTTATTTATTTTATGGATCAAGGTTATCTTTCCCCTTTGTAAAGATACCATCTTTTAGAGAAATTTCGATTGGATAATATGTTTTCCCTAAATCTTTGTTAATTTTTATTTAAAAAAATACTGGTTTTGTAATTTATATTGCTTAAAAAAATTCTGAATATAATTATTATTTATCTGTGGTAAATTTGGAGCGTAGAATAATATCTCTTACTTGGTTTATGATTGGAAGCATAAATGTATTTTACAAACTGTGTTAAATGAAATATGTTAACAGGTGTTTCTAAAATTTTGAGAAGTTACTATGCAACTTTTATTACATAATAAGAGAAGAGAGCACTAAATTTAAATAACCACAGATCACTTTCATAATTTATTCATTTGAGATTCAGTGCATTCATTTTTTTAATTTTGTTTGTATCCAGAGGGAAATTATTTAAATAATACTTTTTTTATAGCAATAAATTTCTAGAACTAATGTAAAGCAAATTTATTATATTGATCTCGATTTTAATGGCACCTCAGTTATAATTTTAAGAATTGATTTCTACGAATCCTAATAAAAAACTATACTACTGAAATGCATGGGAGTAATATAAACTACTTACAGTGTAATGCCACAAATTATGTTGTCTCTCCTTTATGATATGATTGGGGTCAGTTGTGTGTTTGCGCTAGTTTCTTCATCACATGTTACTGCATAATATCTATTAGAGTTGGAATTTTACTAACTCTTGTGAGTGATAAAATTAAATGAAATTTTCCTTGAACTAGAATTATATTTGCTCCAAAAAAATTAGGAGGTATACAATTAAAAAAATTTTCTTGGCTTTTATTTTTTTCCTGACATAAATTATTTTAATGTGTGAAAAGACTTTTTAAAGCAGTGAATTAAAAGTTTTTTTTATGATACTGTTAACATTTTGTATTGTTATCTGCCTTTGATTGTCTGTATGTATATTTATGTCGCATCAAACGTGTTTCTTGGTTGTTTTTGTACCTTGTGTGATTTCAATGAAGAAATGTGTTTGTCTCATCTTTTTACCCTACTCTTTTTTGAACACCAATCTGGGAATGTTAGTGGACTACTTGCTCTCATTTACACATTTATTGTTATCTTTTTTATGTTTCATTGCCTTAATGTGTAACTGAAGATATACATAATAAACATTTTGTTATGTAATTTTTGCTGTGAATGTAAAATTTCAAGGCACAATGATTACTCAATTCATTTCTGATCTGCTTAAATTATAATTGATATATATATCATGATATATATGCATGAAAACTATTCCTATAGTATTTTGTACAATTTATTTTATGAAAATTTCAATTATTCTATTTTCAGATTTATTCAGTGGTTAATGATACTATGAGAGTAGAATTGTTATACAGGGATAGTAATGGCATTATGCAGAATATTAACGAAAAATTAGTTCAAGAGGGTTTTGCAGAAAAGAGTGAAGAAAGCTTTGCTTCTAAGGTAGAAATTTTAAATTTTTTATGTACTTTTAGCCAAATATTTCTACTTTTTCTTTATAGATTTTTTTTGAATGCATCATTGTAATACAGAATTATTAAAATGTAAATATACAATTCAACATTCACATGATTTAGTTTATATAGGTTCAGAAAGCTTAAAAGTTCTACAAATACTGCCTGGAATAAATGTTTTATTGCTTTAATACATTGAAAAGTTGATACATTTGATACATTGAAAAGTTGTTAGAAATACAAAATGTGAAAATAAAAGTATAAAATTGCTTCATATAACTGCAGAATAAGAGGCGTATAACATTTATTATTAATTAATAAAAAATACACAAATTGTTTAACAAAAAAGTTTAAAAGTAATTTTAAAAAGTCTTTTAGCCTGTTAAAACTGATTTAAATAAATAAAAAAATGGAAAACAGTGTAAAAAAATTGCTGTTTTATAAATATATGACCTCATATTGTAATAACTTATTGAATTATTTGCAGGGCCAATTCCATGCACAATGGATGTATTTGTCTTAAATTTTATTTTCAATAATTTCTATCAGAAACTTTTCTGAGGCATTCTGGAATAAATATAAGCATGGAATACTTTAAATGAAATTATTGGACAATCATTGATTTTAAATTGAATTATAAATATTTGTGTTATTTACTCACAACTATTTATTTGAATACACAATTTGAGATGAACCTTTAAAACATGTTGATTTTTTATTTAAAAATATTTTAATTAACAAGTCATATTCAAGAATTATATTTTAATGCATTTTCCTACATTTTGAGTATTTTAAAATTTCTTACATTTCAGTAATGAAATAGTAATGCATTATAGACATATTTTTTTATAATACATTATTATATTTATGAATAATGCATATTTTTACATACTAAAATATGTATTATTTTTATACATTAAAATAATATCTTAAAATTCATGATGGAAAAAGAATTACCAAATGACTATCAGAAATATTGTTTTAAAACTTATTTTTAAGTTAAGAAGTATTATTTTACATGTTAATTAATTTTCTAATATGTTTTTCATTTAACCCTTTGACACGCGCAACATTTTTTTTTAAATTTTAAACAAAATAACTCTAAAAATCAAATGTTATGATCCCACAGACAAATAATATATGAATTTTAAAAAATCTACATCCCCCCATTTGTCTGTGGGTGGTGGTCGCAAGGCACAACCAGCGCGCGTCTAGGACCTTGAAACTTACTGAGTTAGTAGGAGAAAAAAACTTACCTTGTTTCGTGCGCTTTCAATAAATGATGATTATTGCAAACTTCTTAGATTATTTGTATTTAAAATGCAGTATATCACTTTTTTTACAATATTTTACAAAGTAAAGAATAGGAAAAATGAAAAATTAAACATTTATATAGTTTTGTTGCTATAAAAACACGTCAATACTAAATTTAGAATTTTCATTTAGCAGGTACAGTTTTTTTAAAATGTTAATTAGAAAAAAGTTATTTCTTGTGAAACTGTTCAAAGCATATTTTATCTTTTTGATGCATGCATAAACCAACATTGCAAGTTTCACACATGTATCTTGTTTTATGAGGTTTCTCCTTTGTGCTACAAAATGCGCACCGCCATGGTTTGCATTTTATTGGCATGTGTTCAGCATTCTTTAATCTTTTTTGGTCTGGAACATGAGGTTTGTGGCTTTTTATACATACGGGGCTTGATATTTTTCGTTTGGGAACAGATCCTTTATTTCCCATTGAAATCAAACTACTGATGATGTCCATTCTGAATAACTTAAGTACTTTTAAGTTTGGATCACTTTGGAAGCATTCGATATATTATGAAGGAATTTACAATAGTGACATCAATAAACTGGAAGAAAATTCGATGCCACCATTTTTTACTTTTCCGATCAATTTCATACAAGCTTTTCAATTGATCAAAATAATCTACATACCCCATATTTTGATTGTAATCCTTTATGGGTTGTGGACACTGTACCTGAACTTTTTTTTCATCTTTTTCTTTTCTTTCAACAGTAGATGGAATGATGGGATCTTCTAGGCTAGATAATACTGCCACGCATCTTTTATCCTTCCACTTAAGGCAAGTTATTTTATGCTCACTAACTGCCCAGTCAAAATCGCCCCGTTTAAATTTTTTATCTTCTATCAATGTTTTGGGAAGATTTTTCCTCTTCATATTTACTGTTCCACAACAATATACTTTTTTTGTTTCTAAGTATTGGAACAGTTCATATGATGTGAAAAAATTGTCCATGTACACCCTGTGATTCTTACCATACAAGGGCTCGCATAACATTTTCACCACTCTTTCCCCTAGATTTTTTTAGGCTTCCTGGGTTTTACCTGTATAAATGTCAAATTGAGAAGCATAGCTGCTCTCATCGCAACACATCCACACCTTATATCCGCGTTTGATGAGTTTTTTGGCCATATATTGTTTTAGTGAACTTCTGCCTTTGAAACGAATCATTGACTCATCAATAGACTGGTTTTTTCCTGGTCTAAATAGACTTTTAAATTTATCAGCCAAATGTGTCAGAAGAGGCAGAAGTTTATATAGTTTGTCAAAATTTTTGTCCTCCCTTTTTGGCATCAAGCTATTATCATTCAGATGCAAATTTCCTAGCATCCACGTAAATTTCTTTACTGCCATTTGTTTTGACACATATGAATTGTGTAGCATTTCGTTGGTAAACCGAAAGTCACGGTAGCCTGGTAGCTTTTTTATTCCCATGAGCATGTTTATGCCAATGAAAATCATCATATCCTGAAGAGTTATAGCTGAAAATGGTTTTCCTTTTTGCATCACATATAAGTTAGTTTCAAAAACTAACTTCTCCATAAATGCAATCGTAAAAAAAGACATAAATATATTGATAGGATTTATATCATCCATTAGTGTAATATCTTCTGTTGGGCCATATTCCTCAGAAAATTCAGGAATTGATTTCTTCACTTTCTATCTCCTATTTCAATTTATTTGGGTTACTTCGGAAGGACCAGGTAAATTTACATCTATATTGTCTTCATCTTCTGATCCTTCATCACTTTCCACCTGAAGATTATCATTAGCAGTGAATGGCACATTTTCTTCTTTGTCACTATCATCACCTGAGATTTCTGATTCTGGATCTGAAGGAAGTTCTTCAAATAAAGCCAATGCCTCAGCTACTCCTAGCCCTTTGCGAGGCATTTTCAATTTGAGCAGTAGAAAAAAACTTTTATACACAGTTAAAATATATTGCTATTAATTATTTTAAATTTAAATAAAATTTTTTCGTAAATACTATTTTCGATAAAAAATATATATATATATTTACATTGAATTTAAAACACACAAAATACTACTAAATAAAAGTTTCTAGCCTGGGAGCAAACGAAACATTCAACGTGAAGAAAAATCTGAAACTGAAAAGTCTTTCTGAAACAGAAATAGCGAAAGCACGTGTTCACTGGGGATATAAAGTGCACATGTTGTTTAAAAGTAAAATGAGCCTATGTTTCAAATCCCCCTCTCCCACATTCCTAAACACTCTATTTCCCACTCATAATAAATACTCCGTCCTTTGACAGCCAGTGAGCACCGGCCGTGTTTACATAGTCTGCTCTTCACGTAAGTCATATGTTCTAATTGCACAGTGGTTGCGCGGTGCAACCACCAGGAATTTCCCTTCAAAAAGGAAAGTTTTTTTACCTATCTAGTTCAAATTACTGCTGCATTTATATTGTTTATGACAGACATGACGATATAGGAGGAAAAAATTTCTGATATTTATCATTATTTATATTAAAAAGTAGGTTAATTTGTGTTGTTATAAATGAACATTAAATAACGCTATAATCGAAGGATTCTAAAATGAAATTGTTTGGTGCTGCCATCTGCTAGTGTTATTTGAAAGTAAAAGATAAGAAATCTATAAAATTTAAGTGAAAAATCGTGAAAAGGAATTAAGAAATAAATTTGAAAATTGGTGGTTTCATGGTGCGACCACCACTCGTTAAAGGGTTAAATCTCTATATTTTCTTAATTATATTCTAATTGTTTTAATTTCATACAAGAAATCCATTTATAATTTAGAATACATTTGAATGTTAATATTGAAAAAATATGCATTTTGATAAACTTAAAACTTTTTTTTTTTTTTATCTCAAAATAATAAATTTTTATTTAAAGATATTTGTGTTCTGTTTGAGTTGCTTATAAAAGATGACTGTTTTGTGTTTTACAGCAATTTATGTACTTACCTCGTGCACATTTAAAATATACAGAAAAAAGAACATTTTTTAAATTTGAAACTATTTTGTTTTTATTTCTTAAATTTTATCTTTTAAAAATTTTTATTGCCTTATTGAATTATTTCTTTCAAATATTAATAAAATTATTTTTAATAATTGTATTAGAATTCATTTATGTTACAATCAAAGAGATGCATGTAAAATATTACTGACATTTGTTATCATTTATAAAAGCTCATAACAGAATAATTTTCAATGGGGTTTCTTTTTATTTTCAAAATATTTATGTAAACAGTTATGTTTGTAAAAATATGGTGACTATAGTTATGAGATTATATTTCATTATTTTGAATGATTTTAAGTTAAAATTATACATATTCTAAAATATTGTTATTCTTTTATAGTACCTCAATATTGTTATACATTTACCTATTTTGTTTTCCCAAATATATTATGATTTTAAAACACTTCTGTGATTACCTTTTGTAGTTTTATCAATGAAGAATGTGCTTTAATGTTTGATTGTGTGGTATTTTTTTTGTTAACATGTGAATCATGCTTGATTTTCTTTTATATCAGCAAAATCATGAGTTAAAACTTAAAGCTTCCTCATATGCGTTTGAAAACCTGCCATATCAAAATCTATCAAATGATGTTGAAGTTTCTTGGAAAGAAGCAACAGAATGCAACAGCTTACTAAAAACTGGCCGAAAAGTGAGTATTTAGATGGTATCACCACTTTAAACTTATTAAAAGTAAGCGATTTAATTTCCAATTTAAGGAACACGAATTTTATTTATTTTGAAGTAAGATTTGATTTTTGAAAAATCTTTTGCTGTAAGTGAACTTTGTATTTGTTCCTCAATTTCTTTTTATAAATTAATTAAAAGATTTAAAACATAATTAAATATTTAAGTAATATTATTCAACTCATCTACATTTAATTTTCTTTTATATACAATTTCAATTTCCCACTAATTTACATATTTCAATAATGGTAATGTACCGTATTTTTCGCCGTATAAGATGCACCCAATTTTAAAGGTGGCAAATCTAGAAAAAAAAAAAAGATTATGAAACAAATTCTGTAGTAAAATATTTTATATCAACTGTATAACGTGCACGATGACTCCCCGTGGAATTGTTTCTTTTGGGAATGTTTTCCTTTTAAAGATCAACATTTGCGGCAGTTTGGTACCATCTGCACAGCAGGACAGCACAACCGAGTAGTGGGTTTTCTCACGCCCTGAAGTTCTTACGGTTATGCTTTTGGCTCCTTTGTTATCTACGGTTCTGTTAGATGGCACATCAAACGTTAGCGGGACTTCATCCATGTTCCCAATCTGGCTCATTTCAAAGTTATTCTTCTTCCTCGCATCAATAACAAACTTATGAAAAGACAGACTCTTTGATTCGTATTCCTTGCCATGGTGGGCTTTTGTATTTGCCGTATAAGACGCAGGCACTTTTCCCCCCTGAATTTTGGGGAGAAAAAGTGCGTCTTATACGGCGAAAAATACGGTAATTGAAATTACATTTTTTATTTCCCAATATTTTTTGAGTGTGAGAGAATATGTTGTAGCTGAAAAAGTATTCTAAGGAAACATCCTACAAAGGTGAAGGTAACTTTGTTAGGTATTTTAACATCCACTGTCTATATTGCTTTCCTGGAGAATTTGTCTTGGATAGTGGCTGTATTCATGCCTGCAAGGGAAGAAGGATTCCTAGCATCCACTCCAACGGTTGACTTCCATTGCTCACCAATGATTAGGATCGAATTCAGGATCTTAAGGAGGGCTGTCCAAGTTGGATTCTTAGAGTTACTTTAGGTTTAAAAGTTATTTTTTGATATCATAGTAATATAAACATTTTTAGTTATATTCATTTTATAATAATCCAATAATTATTAAAAATTTAACTTATCTCATTAGAAGAATTTGCTTATCTTAAAATTTTAGATTTTATAATTAGTTAAATTTTAAATTATTTTTGAAATAGTATAAAATTTATTCTTGCTTCAGATAAATCTTCATGGGCCTTTTAACCCTCTTGAAATTTCATATAATGGAATGACAAACCTGGATCGTAACAAGTAAAGTATTTTATATTATAAATATAATTTATTTATTTATTTTTGTTTTTACTTTTTAAATTATTATTAATTTTACAGTATCTTTTCCATTCTGTTATTTATTCTTTAACTCTTGTACTTGTATTACTGAGTGCTTAAATTAATTTTTATTGACTTAAAACAATAGTAAATTTTGATATTTATGGATATTATTTATTGTTGTTTGATGATATTCAAGAACTATTTAACCAAATTCAATCAGCCAAACAATTAGTGCTCTAGTCATCACTTCAACAATTTGTGGGTTCGAATCTCACCTGGACATAAATGTATATAGTGTTTAAGAATCCATTTTAAACTAAATCCCAGTTTAATTAGTCCTTGTGTGCAAAAATGTGCATTAAGCAATTAACAACATAAATCATGAATTATTTAGTTACTTATCAAAAGAATAGATTTCAGAAAATATGTTGCTTCATATGAAATAAATAAAGCAATTTTTATATTTTACTGTAAAAAATTGAAGAACATGCCGGATTGTGTGTTGATTAATCAATAGGATAAGCTCGCACAATCACTAATAATATAATTCAGAAACTAAATAAATTTCAAATTATTTATTTTTGTTTGTTTGATTTAAGTATTCTAGATTCATATTAATGTTCAATGAAGCAGTTTAATAATATATCTTTAAATTCTTTCTTATTGCATCAGCTTTAGTGAAGGAAAATATTGTTTATTTTGATTGTTGGATTAAAAATGTAAAATAATATTTTTTTAACTTGGAGTTCTGTATTGTTCAGTTTGGATATATGGTTTTTCCAGCCAAATTTTGAACAATTTGATAAGTGGTTTTGGTAACTTATAAAAAGTAAGAAATTTTGGAAAACATGGAATTGATGGAAGCTAGTTAACTTTACTATAGATTTTATTTTTAACATCATTAGTTCTGAGAAAAATTATAACTTAGCATCTTTGCTATCAATATTCTAAATTAAGGGTTCTCAATTTAGAGAACCTTATGGCAGGTTTTCTTGAAGCTATGAACATCAGCATCATAATTCTAAATTAACCACTGAGAACCTATTACAAAAAATATCAAATTTCCTTCTTCACTAATGCTTTACAGTTAAATCACTTGGAAGTAGATCAAATGAAATATATATATATATATATTAGACAAATTTGTATTATTTTCTGTTTTATATCCTTTTATAAAACTATAAGATAATCTAATGAAATATTTATGGACAAATCATCAATGTTTTTATGCATTTTCTATGAATATTTATCATATTAAAAATGATATTCTGGAATGCCATTTTAATAGCAGAACCAGAAAAGATTCTATAAAAATAACTTTCAGTGATCAAATTTTATTCGAAGAATTTTCATTTCTTCTTTAGTTTAGCAGGCTACTTAAGTGACAAAAAAGATTTTTTCAGAATTTGCTCAGTTATAAAAGATTATTCTTGAGAAAATGTATTAATTCTAAAATTTATCGGTTGGGCAAGAAAGTGATAATGAAAGTATTGTTGTAAAAACTCTTAAATTTTGAAATTTAAATTTTTACAATAACACTCGTTTAAAATAATGTTGTAAAAATGTAAATATTAAAAATAAAACCAATTTTAAAGTAAACACATAGTATAAGAGTGCATTAAAAATTTTTATTTTATAAAAGAATTTGCATTTTGTGAACTCTATTGTGTAATTTTACTTGTTAACCACTAATTGATGTCAAATTATTTAATGACTTTTGTAAATTATTTTGTTTAAGGTTACAATTGGTGTAATTATTTGTGCTATTTCTTATTTTAGAAGAGTGAAAGTGGAACGTGAGAGTGTGAATTCAGTTTCCTTCAATTCAGAGCCTCAGGATCCGTGCCCAGCCATGATTGTGGCAGCATGTGTGGGAGTGAGTCAGAATAACCAGGATGTTGTCATCAGGAATACTACACTTTTACCAAAAATGTGTGGTCTCCCAACACTTGTTTGCCTGCTTTTCACTCCATATGCAGAAATAAGGTAAAAGAAAAAAAATTTTTAAAAACTTTTTTATAACTCGAAGTTTATAGGACATATTAAAAAAAGATATTAATCATATCAATTGATTAAATGAATAATACAAAATCCTATGTTAAAAGTTTATTGAATATGAATGTTTATAACGTCTTATGAGTAGAATAAGTGCTCTTCCAGCTTCTTTCCCCCTTATATTTGAAACCATCCAGTAAGCCAAATGGTTAGTGTTCTGGCTTTTGTTCGTTTTATGGTTCAACATTTTGTGGTTTCGAGCTGGGGCTTGGTTGTGCATATTGGTTAAAAAGCCAGTATAAATATAATTAATACTTGTATGCTAAATATGACCATAGAGTGAACAGCAAACATAACCTACCCCTTATATTTGAATTGAATTTTCCTAATATGAATTTTAGTTTTGGTTACTTCCATTACTTTTAAAATATTTTACTTACTTTGCTTAGTTATGATTCTCTTTTTTAAACATAAATTTTTAATGACGCTTAATTTATTTTTTAGATAAAATAATAGTTTTACATTGTTGTTTTCAGATTTGTAAATGTTATTGCTAGTTAAAAATATATTAATATTTTAAAGAGTAAATTCCTGTTAGACTGTTAAACTTATTAAAATTTCGTTATCTTAAATAATGAAATTTTATTATAGAAATTTATTATACCAAAATACATATTCATTGAATCATTTCTATTAGCAAACTACTTAAAAAATGGCATTTATCAATTTTTAGAAATATGAAATTCATTCATGTTACAAAATGATTTCATATTTGATTATTTGTAATGAATTAAATTGTAGATTTTAATTTATAGACCAAATGTTTTCCAAGACACAAACATACTCTTTGCTATAATTATTACTTTTGTGAAAGTTGTTACTAGTAGAATATTAAAAATATATTTTGGGCAAAATCTTTTAAGATGTAAATTTTTATTGAAATAAAATTTTAATGCAAAAATTTTTTATGAAGTATGTTACCTTTAAGTAATTTGAAATTCTCTCTCAAATTTAGCCAGAATATTCTTCATTTTTAATTAAGTTTAAAGTTCATGGGATGAACATGAACATAAAGTTCATGGTCATGATATAAAATATATAAAAGTTAAATATGATAAAAGTAAAACATTGATTCATTGTATAGGTGCATCCAACTGAAATTACTGTAAAGAAAAATTATTTATTTAGATTGATTGAGATTAGAAAGTATTTATTAAGATTTAGAAAGTGTCTATTTAGATTAAATCATGGTATGATTAAAATGAATTATAAGCCTTGACATGATATCTATATTTTACTTTTTATATGTAATTTGTTACTAGAAATGCAAAACATATCTCTGATGTGTATGGCTTATAGACTTGTTATTGCTTTTTCTTTTGTATTACCTATTATTTTAATTTATTTTGTTTTCCAATAAGATAAAACTTTAATTTTTTTAAAATAGAACTGACAAAAACAGAAATTCATATACTGGTGCACTTTGTGGTCTTGGATATGATGTCGTTACTGGTGAAGCAATCTTTCCAGATCATGACATTGAATTGGCGTTTGATGTTCATATGTCTCTACAAGACATAAGAATGGTGAGCATGATGTAAATGTTATATTTACTGTATTGCTGCATTACTGTATTTCTTAAATAAATACAAGTAAAACTTTAATAACTTTAAGGTTTGAGTTTTCCTACATTATAAATTTGGAAATTAGAATAGAAAACTTTTTTTATTTCCTTTATAATTAGGACATGTTAATATAATTTTAAATATTGTATTCAATGATATATATATATATATATATATATATATATATATATATATATATATATATATATATATATATATATATATATATATATATATATAAAATCAGTGTTTTAATAATTAAAAAAAATCCTTTCTGATATTTGTGCTAGTAGATATACCATTTGAAAAATATGTAATTTTTTTCATGTGTGCAACTTCATAATAGTCATTACTAATTATTATTACATTGTTGATATGAAAAAATTAAAACCTTGCCTCAAATGTTATTTCTCTTATATTGAAGGAGGTATTCAACTATGGTAATTTAGATTTATTTTTTAAAAATGCTGAAAAATTTAAGCAATATATTTGTTATTCTTCTGATATTTACAAGTTCCATCCCTCATCTTATTTTTAATTTTAGAATTTTCGGAGGCCGTATAGTTTTTTGATATATTTAGCACAATAAAATAGAATGTTATTTTAAAACTGTTCATTTAACTATGTTTATGTGTACATATACACATAATATTTCACTTGAATTATTTTTAAATTTTGTTTGTATGATATGTAAATCTGGATATACATATATTTTTGTAGATTTGCAGAGTAAAAATTAATGAAATAACAGCTCCCTTGCAAGCTGATGTATTTTGTTTTTAAATTAAAAAAACACAAATTTAATATTAAATTATAACACAAAAGTACTTGTATCTATGTAAGTATATCTTAATTAACAACTGGATAAAAATGAGAAAATAATTAATTGTTGCATAGATTTCAGGAACAAGCTACTGCCTGAATTCATTATTATTTAAAATTAATATGTATTCCAATTCGAAAAAAAATTGATTTTAACCAAAATGGATTGGGAAAAGGTGATATATATATATATATATATATATATATATATATATATAGTTAAAATTACATATTCTTATTAATTTTAAATGTTTTTTATACATGCATTATATCATAAAGTTTTATTTGAATAATGTAGCTAAAATGGAAATTAAAGAATGTACTTTTATTGATATATAATGTTGTTTTAAATGCATAAAATTTAGGCACAGATGCTCATCATGCCAATTTGCGATAAAATTTTTCTGAGGATAGCTCTGAATATTTTGTGTGTACTGCAGATTTCTTGACCTTTTGTGTACTTAAATTACTAGCTGTGTTGTTCTTATTCATTATTTCAAATAACTTTTTTTTTTAATTCTGTATTAATTTTTCCTATATTTTTTCAATATTTTTTAGATTAATCATTGCTGATTTGGCAACTGTATTATTTAAAGTTTATTTTATAAATTGTATTTACATTTGCAGAAGTGATGTTCTTATGTTTTCTTTCTTTCTTTTTTCTTTCTTTTTTTTTAACTATTAGGTAAAATTTAAATTCTATTTAATGATTTTTTTTAATATTATGTTTCTATTAGAGTTAATATTCTTATGCTTCTATTAGAGATAATATTCTTATTTTTCTTAGAATTCATACTTGCATTTTCAAAATTATTGTCCTCATATTTTCCTTATTTGTATTTACATTTCAAAAATTAATGCTCTTTTTTTCTTTTTTAAAAAGTCTAATATTTCAAAAACTATATATTTGCGATTTTATTTATCAAGCTTGAATTTATTATTTCGACGATTGAGCTATTTTTCAGGAAAGAATTTATTATGTCCTTTTGGCAACGTTTCTATGTCAGCAAAAAATTTCAGATATGAATATCTGAACTTGATAGATTATTCAGCAGCTGTGCCAAAAATTAATGATTTAGCCTGAGGATAATGTTTATTAATTTAATTTATCAACACTCTTGTATTTACTAAACACTTATTGTTTAAATGTGTTTTTTTGTGTAATATTTTTGGAAAATATATTTTTACTTGATCTTTTTAATTATTAAACAATGAGAACAATTAACTGTATTAAATAGCAAAAATACTTATTATACCAATTCCATTTTCATGCAGCAATTCATGCAGCAATTTATAAATTATAAAAAAATTTTGTACGTGAATTTTTATTTTTTCTAGATTAATGCTATTCGAATGGGATTTAATTTGCTTCTTCACAGCTCTGGTGAAGTGCTTCAATTTCAGTCTCCGCAGGCACACAATGTTCATGAGAAAACTCGAAAAGAGCTTTTGAGGTAAATGGCAGATTCTAATTTAGCAATTTCCAATATTAAATTGTTTTACTAATTTTTGCTAATTGGTAGAAAACCGTTTGTGATATAGAAAAATATTTATACAACCAAAATTTTTTTTTATAAATAATGTTCTATTAGAAAAAATAATTTATCATGTACTATATAAGAAACATGTGGAGTATGGAAATTCATACTTATGAATTTCATTTTAATTATTTTATTGATAAAAAGTGATTGTTTAATAAATAATATAATTAATAAATATTAAAAATTATATGATTTATTTAATGTTGTAAATGTTTTACTGATAAAATTACTATAAAATAATCTTACTTTTTTTATTTTAGAAATGTTTTTAAAGAAACTTTTTTTGATGCATAAAGTTTTTCACATGTTTTTCTCAAAAAGCTCTTTAATCTGCTTGTTTTCCAATGGTCATAGCACATTCCTTTCTTGGTTAATATCTTGTTTGATTCTATTTAGTAAAGTTCTTTTTCATTCTCTATCATTCATAAGTACTTAATTATCTGATAAATCTTAAGTACAAGTTACATCTGAGTATATATTCAATACTCAAAATTTATTGCAGCAATGTGTTTATTTGTTGAAGTTCATGGATGATTAATTCATCTTCAGTTAAATTGTCTGGTAAATGTTCTTCATTTTTCAGTTTCAGTATTAACAAATCTTACATTTTAAAATAATCTAGATATCGTTTTATTTCCAACATCATTCCAAGTATGAACTGATAAATTGATTGCTTGAAAGGTCAATTTCAGTGGGTAATTCCATACCATGGAATTCTTATTTAGAAACTTAAGTGTCTTTCAATATTTGCACTCAAAGCTGTTAATAATTGTAAATAATTGCTCAATAGATTAATGCTTTATTTAATTTTAATGCAGCTGTAAGATGGAAATTAAGTTAGGCAGGGAGATGTACCACATAAATTAATTGAAAATTCTGGAACTTCAGCAGTAGAGCAGTGCAGTTAACTATCCAAAATTTGAAGGAATTACAGTTCTTCATTTACTACTGCTTGATACAAGTTTTTCAATCATCAAATGTAAAAATTGAAATAGAAGCAGATCTTAACAAAAAAAGACAAAAAAAAAAATTAATTCTCTAACTGGTGATAAAAATTATCATTGTATATATGGAAACGTTGTAGACAACATCTTCTGATTTAAAAAAAAAAAAAAAAAAAAAAAAAAAAAAAACATGAGTTTTTGTAAATTAGATGTTAAAAAGGAAGGTTTTCTGCATCATTGGAAAGCCATGTTAGACAAAAGTTCAACAATTCAAAGTGGACAGCGTAACAACTGAAAGCTATTAAGGAACATTTAAATACTTGTTACTGATTACCTTCAAGAAGGATTTTAGTAGAAAATAGAACGTTTTATGTGTCATAAGAAATAAAATAGAAAATTCTAAGCACCTATCCTAAAAAATAATGCCTGTAGAAATGTAAATCCATCTCCTGTAATGGCACAGCTTGTCCTTTTTGGACCTTGCGCCAGAAGCCAACCAACCAACCATCTCCTGTAACAAAGGATGGAATTGAAACCCGGACCTTTCATTCTAAGCAATCCAATCCTGTTGCTAAGTCATCATGAACATTATTTATGGTCTAATTATTTGATGTCATCTTTCATTTAAATACCAAATTTAGCATAAATAGCTGTGATTAATTTGTATTAAGCAATTTATCCTGTGGGTTGTTCAAATCCTGCAGATAAAATAATTGATGTTGATAATTTTCCTTGACCATACCAGAACTTTCTCCACCAAGAATATTTATTTTTGGCTTTAAGAATCAATGCACCTGTAAAGTACAGATTTAAGAACAGCAGTTTATATATCAACATCATGTAATTGTGGTTTAATGTTATGGAAGACTTATGTGTTGGTTGGACTTAACTTAATAATAAATAAGAAATTAAGAATTTCATATGAATTAAGTGGAATAACCTTTCTCATCATAGGAAAAAATGTGAAAGTGTTTTTATTTTTTCTTGAATAAAGATATAATAAGTTAAAAAAAATGAGTATTAAAGTTTTAGTTTAAATACTTTATTGTAGTAAATGTTTTAATTATTCATTTGCTGATTTCATTATATAACAATAATTTCATTTGATTGCAAAGTAACTGCAAATATGTGAACTTATAAATATATTGTTTCCGATAAATCCCCCCCCCCCTTTTTTGCTTTAACAGTTTCTATAGATTCACAATCACAATGCTTGGGTTTTATGCAAGCCATCACTATTGAAGAAAAGATTAGTACTGCAATTTTTGATTTCTGAATTTCGACAGTGTCGTTCTTTGGAGTTTTTCTCTTAGGACATGTGAATATCATCCTCTAACTATGAATTATTTTTCATAAAATATTTTGCAGTAGGTATTCTGCTTTGTAAATCTTCAACTGTTAGGTTATATTCTTCATATTGTAAAAATAGCTAATGTTTTATTACTAATTGAATTCTGGGTAGTTGATTTTGTAACTTAATGAAATTGTAAGTATTTTTTTCATTTTTATTTAATTTTAATAAATAATATATAATGAGTTAATAGCTGATGATTCTTGAAGATACGTTTACAAGAATAGATTTGTTCACCAATTTCCAAGCAGCAGTCCAGGCCATTAGCTCAACTACCCCTTCTTGATTGGATGAAATCTATTGATACTAATTAGGAGAGTTGACTTTAAAGAAGAAGCATGGGGAGCTTCAGTGGAGATGGAATTGGTCTGTTCATTCCTGTTAGATTGTAGAGTGAATGGGAGTGGACAATTGATTTCCTTATAAAAAAGGACTTCAGATTGCTTCAGTTAATATCTTATCACTCATTAAAATGTATAGCAAACAAATTATGCATCTAAAATTTTTAAAATGCAGTTTCTTAAAACTGTGTAATCAAAACTATGGAAAGTTGATCTTCTAACTATACCTAGTGGTCCAGATAGTAAAGCTGTTGCACAGTTCCATCTTTTAAAGACTGCCTGGAAAAGCATCATCATCACTAAGGGATTTTTAACCAACATAATTGCCCTTTTAGAAGTAAGGTTAAAACAAGGAATCAAGTTCATCTCCATCATTACTTCTCACTGTTAATCTGCGCTTTAGGTCCCCTACTCCGACAACTTGGCGATAAATGCACCAAAGCATGGTAAACCAGACTTTTTTATAACTAGTGAGCTCTTTATGGCAACCTCCGGAGGAAATAATTTGCACTTTTTTGCGCATGCTCGTTCATCGGTTTTTTTCTTTTAGCATTTTCATTGGTCGTTAATTAGTTTCAGTTTGAAAAATCGGTCATTTTCATTGGTTGCTAATTAGTTTAAAACCTTTTAAAATCGTATTCCATTATCGCCATGGCAACAACGTTTTTGAAAACCCGCCAAGTACGGGACCCTCAGCACACTTTCGCCAAGTTGGCAGAGTAGAGGACCTAAAGCGCATTTTCACCCTTCTCACTTCATGGCCACTCAAAGATGGCATTGTTTTGGATAGCTGGCAAACTTTTAAGACTATGACTTTGGTCAATAATTGTACTTTCAATCATCTGTAGTTTCTTATTTAATATTTCCTTTCTTTTGTATTGCCTTGCCACAAGAAATTAAAAAATTATATAGAATGAGTTTTTTTAGACATTATAGTGCATAATAATTAAATCATTTGCAAATAATTATTACTGTCTTCAACAGGTTACTTCAAAAACGATGGAAACCAAAGAAACCTGAATACTGTAGGAATCCATGCCAATGGAATCAAATTCCTATAGATTTACTTCTTAATCCTGATGTAGAGGAGAGAGCTGACCATCCTGACGTGTTTCCTCTGCACAAGCCCCCAGCTCTTGAGACAATGAGTGATGATGACTAAATACAAATCATTGTGTAAATATTTTATTCTTTTCATCACAGCAGATAAGTTACACAGACTTTGTTTTTATAAAACACAATTTTTTATTTCTTATCTTACCATTTGGTAATGTTTAGTTTTAATAATCTTTTGTTAAAACTTACCTTATATTTTACAAATTTTAAAATTCCTAATATTTATCTTAAACAGACAAAAACATCTATACTAAAAGGCCGATTTATTCTGACTGTATGATTTACCTGTAAAAATCTCTATAAATGCCACCTTCAGTTTCTGAACTGTGAGCATGAAATTGTGTCAAAATGTTTCATTTCCTTTCTAATTACTCAATGGAGAGCTTAGAAACAGATGTGTTGCAGATGGTATCCAAATTTTTTCCAGAATATAAATTTTTCTTTCACTAGTTAATTCATGATTAGTTTTATTCAATATATCATTTTTCAAATTTCAATTTACTTTAATACAATTTGGGGATTTCTGAAGTGTGAATTTTTCATCTTTTTACTTCTATTTCCAATTTGAATTTTTTTCCATTCTTGCAATTATTTAATATTTCAATTTAGATTATCATTTGGAAACTATTAGATTGAATAGATTAATTTTTATTGTTTAATGAAATTAGAAAAAATGAAAAAAAATTTTAAAAAATGGAGATTTATAAAGTGAACAATTTGAATAAAAGAAAGTGGAGCGACTTCCGTTTCTTGTTTGATATTTGATTTTAAAAGTCACCAACTGAAACGTATTACCGATTTACAAATTGAATTTCAGAAAGATTAAAAAATTTTATTTAATTTAAAAATTTCTCAACAATTTTGTTACAAAAAATGCAAATTATCCGAAAAATATCAGTCATGTGTGTTAAGTAAATTTTTCTCTTAATTATGGGAGAAAAATGATACTCTGTTGCCATTTATACTCTGCTGACCGCCCAGAATACTACACTGAGATATCTCCACAAAATTTATTTTTAAGATAATACATTATAGAAACAGATAAAATAATCAAAATTACAGCCTTTAGCATATTGTGGATGATGGCAAAGTCAGTAGTTGAAATGTAGTCGCCTTTCTTGACCACTCCCATAACTCTCAATATATTCTTAGGGTTCGTATGACTTCCACATATTGCCAAAGTTGATGTGATGCAATTAGCAGATAGTGTATCTTTAACTCGTTATGTGAGCATGGGCTACAAGTTTTCGGGTGGCAATATATCGAAAGGACAAGTTTGCCAAGTAAGCAGTTTTCAATTTAATGGGTAATTCTTAGATATTGTGGGATTGCACATTAATCTGTTGGAATGTGATTGATGGTGAAACTGAAGGTATGGGACAACCATGGGCTGCAATACTTCCAAGGTGCAATGTTGAATATTCAGTGATCTGGCATTCCATACTTGAAGGATGTGAGATTGAAATAAAATATCATACCAACCTATGATGGTATCAAGTGCAAGAGCAATGTGATGATACATAACACAATAGTTAAGATGTTTCTCACCACTGTGTTTCTAGACTCAACATGAATGTCATAGCATTGCAGGTTGAACAAAGATTGATCCATGAAGACATTGTTGTTCCAGTCTGCTGTTCATATGTCTTTCATCGCTCCATTGAATGTAGTTTTGAAATAATGGTGAAAAAGCAATCCATTGCAGACTTTCCTCTCAGCTGCAAATGATACGGCAACAAATGAATAAATCTGTTGTAATATGGTTCATGATGTGGCTGAGAGAGGCATCTATGCCCTGCATACAATATTGCTGTCAATTATAGTGCAATGAGGCGCTTGCAATCGGATCTGTCAGTCCACTCTTTCCTCCTGCATTCAGTGATCTGTATCAAAATTGCTTGGTTTCATCCAACACCATGAGGATGATCCGTAATCCCTATAAACTGATATTCTTTCTTAGTTAAACTTTCTCAAAAGAGCCTTGATGTTTTCAATGAGTTAAGCAGCTTACTCAAAAAATTGCAGTTCAATGAAATGATTGCCATATTTAAAAACTACTATCTCTAATCCTTATATATAAATAGCATTACAGTCTTCTGCGATGTGTGTATGCCCTGCAATGTTCATGATTATCATGCTTTCTTGCATTTTAGATTGCCTGCAAACTCCCATGGATACAATGGTATTTCTCATAGAAAATTATTTAAAAGATGTTAATTTTTAATTTTTGAAGGTTCTGTTAAAATCATCTTTGAAATGCCATATGATATCAGAGTGATTTTGCTTATTAACTATGTTGTTTGATTATATTTTGCTTATAGATTTCTCAATTTTATGTTCTAACCCAAATGAAGATTTGAATACATAATTATATAAATGCCAACTTTATTTATGTCTATTTAACTGTAACAGTGCTTTGTTTAATGATAAAATCCAACTATTATTTTAAATATTGTCTAATTTATTTTTAGGCACAATGAACTAAAAATAGTTTGTCATGAATTAGACTTGTGTAAATAAAACTTTGTATATTTTGAAAAAGTCTTGTTGCACCAGTTAGACTGAAGATCACCAAAAGAAAATGTACTGTGGAAAGAACTCATTTTTACAACAATAAACTTTTTCATCAAATAACTTTGTGCAGAATACATCATCATTTTGTATAAAGTAAATAAATGTTAATTTCATTATTTATCTGTTTACATACCTTGGATTCAAGCTGTTTGCTTTTTGATGCTTAATATTTTAGAAGTTTTCAAATGTACCGATACCTGCAATACCTATAATGTAAATTACACATGATTTGCATGCTTCCTTGCTTGGGTTGCCAGTTGACTCCCATGAATGCAGTAATATTTCTCTTAGAAATTTTTTAATAAAGTCAGAAAAATCGCATATAAATCTATAATAAAGCAATCTAAGTTATACAAAAGATGCCCAGCAAACACACAAATGTCAGTTACATTAAGGGCCGAAATCGGTTTGCCGATAAGAGTAGTATCGGAGCAATACTGGTAAACGGTACCACTACCCGTCAAAACATATCTGCCCCGGGCAAATGTATGGCATGGCATTGGGGCGGTATCGCTTGCCCATTATTATACTGATATCATTCAATATGTGGACTGAATGCTTTCAATAAGTGGCCCAGCATCGGCAACCAGTAAATAACCGACAGCATGCCCCTTAATAGAATTTTTTTTTATTTTAAATTCATGATGGTTTTTTTTTTTTGTTTGAAATATTTGTTTAAATTCCAATATCACTTACGCTGTTTACATATGTTGCATTTAATATTTAGTCTAAAACTGTTAAATAGCGCTTTACAGAAAAAAATTCTCTAAAAAAACATTTTAGTTCATATTATTAACAATTGCAAACCAAACATTTTTATTATATATTCATTATAGGTGCTTCAAATATTTTTCATTATATTTTTGTTTATTGAAGTCAAAATTCTTTTATTCAAAATTTTAATATTTATGTGAGAAAGCTGTTTTAAATGTTTTAATTGACAATCAATGCAAATATCACAACTGTTTTTAATAGAATTAAAGTGCATATTTAAAAATATTTTTTATACTTGAGAGATACGTTTCCTTAACATAATTATATGATATATAATAAATTTATTTGACTAAGTTGACGTCTAATATGTGGACCGAATGCTTTCAATAAGTGCTTTAATTAAATAATATTTGCTTATTGAAAAAAAAATTATTTAATACTAAATTATTTAAATATTTTTCATTAAATAACAATTTCAACATAGCAGAAATAAAACAATTTTATTAATAATTAGTGAATTTTGATAAGTGCAATGATATTGGAACTCATACATTCATAATTTTAATAACTTTTTAATGCAAATTATTTATTATGTTAGTTATTCTGAAATATGTGTAAATGAAATAAAAATGTTAATTTTAAAGAATGGAAATTTATAATTTTTTATTTAAGTATGCATATATATTTAAACAATTCTACCAAAATTTATGTAAAATTATTACAAGTTAGTTTAAATTAAATTAATAGCAGTATATACACACATGAAACTCTCTTAAATTATTCATTTTTATATTCTAAATATTCTCACTTATTTGAAATGAACAGTTTTTGTATTGCATAAACAAAAAGAAACAACTTTTAGTTAAAAAATTTATTTGTGGTTTTTTTAGTCAATTAACACCGATGTTTTATACAATAATAAGAGGCACCTTCATACCTCTTAAAAGGAAAAAAATAATAAAAATATTCTTGAAAGAAATGCTGAAGAAATAAAAAATACTTGTTTATGAAATTCATACTACTAAAAATATTGACTCGAAAAACATTTATAATTATTTGTATGAATGCCAATGTTCTATTTTTCAATGAAATTGGTCAATAAGATTTGAATAAATTTCTATAATGATTAATGTACAATTACTTTTCATTTTTTTATACAGTGAAGATATGAGACAAAAATTTTAGGAATATAAATTATATAAAATTTATTCAATAAGGAGTAAAGTTTTTCAAAATACAAAAATTAAGTTTTTTCAATTTACAATAAATGTAAAATAAAACTTAGTACTAAAACAGGCATCATCAGCTCCACTTTGTTTTATCAGTAAATGTACCTATAAAGCGGAATTCTGTTTACTTTATAAATATTCATAATTCTTCAACAGAAAAAAAAATACATATTAACCTATCAACAATATAATTTTATGATTGAGTCTAATAATATTTATAAAATCCTTTTGATCATGTAATTGAATTGGTAGTAATTCTTGTTGTGCAACTATTTTCAAAGGAATTTTAGCACTTATCGCCATCTTACAATCAGCATTTTTCAAGTACCTAAGCAAAATTTTATTTGAACATACACAAGTTTTATCTTATCAACATAAAAAAGTAAAAAGACAAATTATTAACAAACCTGTAATATTAATGCACATGGAATTATACCTGTAATATTAATGTAAGTGAAATATCTACAAATTATTTATTAGCAGTTGATAATTCTCAATTTCTAAATGAAAACACAATATGTGTTTTATGATAATATGATATAATGTTATTTACTCTAATATCAAAAAATTTTATATTATTACACATTTTAATTTTCTAAGATTTGTCTATAAATGCTTTATATGTTAAAATATTTTTGATGAAATCAAACAGATTTCATCAAAAATATTTTAGGTAATAAAATTATTGTAGAAGTATAAAATTAAGTAGGTAATTGTAAATGTAAAATATGTTAAAAAAAATAGCTTAGACAGTATAGGAAACAGATATACAGGGTGATTCAGCTCGTCAGTGACAAACTTTGAGGATCGATAGAACACACCTAGACGAACATTTTTGAATAGGGAATGTAGGGTCCCTGACGCGATGGTAAGGCGCTAGGCGCTTTTGAAAATTTGGGTGCCGAAATTCGAAACGTCATAAAAACTAGGGAAATGGTTAGATTTTCTTGCTTTTTGCGGCGAAATGATTCTGTTTATTTAGACTTTTTTCAGTATTAATTTGATATGCGTATCTCTTAAAACATTGATAGGGGGCGCTGTAGACTTAGGAGAGCTAGACAACAACCTTAAGCTCGTTATTTTGATAATTTAACGCATGCTCGCCAAAGTTTATACTCTAACTTAAATTTTGAACCCAAAAGTTGAACCCTGCAAAAAGCGTAAGAGCCGGAATAAATTATCGAAGTACAGGGTGGTTGAAACTCGAAGGCTACTAAGAGATAAACAGATTTCTTGACTTATGGCATGCATTTTCATGATTCTGTTTGCTGGGCTCTCTGAAACTCAGTTGAACGGTACAAAAAGAAACACTGATAGGGGTGCTTTGGGCAAAAAACATAATTCGTTGACATTTCGGATGCTAACTGGAAACGGGACACTACGATCAGTTAAGAACAAAACAAGAGATTAATTTACTTATCATAAGAAGCAATTAAAACCGCAGTTTTTTTTTAAAACAAACCTAGCTGGTTTTAATCATGCACAATGCGCGCAATAAAATTTACATAAGGTGCTTTTTTCTGATTTATGCAAAAGATATCGTACCATATCGATATGCAAAAGATACGTAATGCGTAGACGACAACACGAAATGACGTAGTTGCATGCGCAGACACGTCTTTTGGACTTGGGGTACCTACTTAAGCTTCGGGTTGCTTGTCTATAGATCGGTAGTAGGATGGAAAGGTACACAAACTCTGAATTGGCTGACATGCATTTGGCGTATGGCGCTGCTGGTTGTAATGGACGAGCCTCTCAGCGGTTGTACGCCGAACGTTACCCCAATAGGCAAATCCCCTGCCATGCCTTCTTCGCTCGCTTGTAAGAAAATCCTAAACAGATAAATTAAAACTATTGTTGCCGTGTGCTAGGCAGACTGGCAATATGGGGTGCACTGCTCCTTTTTTAAAATAGAATAAGGATATTCTATAATGTCAAGATATCAAAATAGAAATCCGAAATAGATAACAAAAGCATATACTTCTAAATCGGAAATAATTCTAAATGAAATGAAATATAATCGTTTGGCTTGCAAAAAAGAAAAAAAAAAAATTAATTATATTTATTATTGCCAGATGACAACAAAATATTAGTATTTTTTTTCCTTAAAAAAAATCTGCAAATTATTAAACTTACATCTATTAATTTTTAAGCTCACTTTGAAAACGATTTTTACTGACCACCCTTTTAGTTTTCTGAAAATATTTCTATTTTTCATTTTAAATTAAATAGAAATGGAGAATATTTATTGTAAAATTATCGTTGGCTCAAAAATAAAAGCCAAATATTTGATTCTGAACTCAGCAATTACGTTTGACGGCATTTATTATATGCAACTATCAGTTTTCTAAAATAAAAACGTCATCCTGTTTTCAATATGCTTAATTAATCAAAATAATATCAGAAAATATTAGTGTTACTATTTTAATATAGAATGAAATACTGTTAGGCAAACATAGTAGTTATGACAAAACAACATTATATACATTGTTAAAAACTTAAAAAAAAATGTTTTGAAAATTTTGATAACGAAACGGTTAAATTTTTTCAGTACTTCCCTTCCCCAAAATTCTAAAATTTGTAATTTAAAATTAAATACTCATTTAATGTAATAGTATGTACATACTATGTATGTATTTATTTATAATTTATAGTTATTAATGATATAGATTATGATTTGAAATTAATATGGTTGCAATTAATAATTAAAAATTCACATTTTCAAACATTCACGAAAATTTTGTATAAAAAAAATACGAAATTTAAATTTCTTTTCTCTGACAAAATTACTAATTTTGTAAACTGTATATTTTCCTTCTTTAAATATCAACTATGCCCTGTAAAAGGGAATTTTAAGAATTGCTGTTCCTACTTGTTAAAATTAGATTTTATGAAAACTTTACAAGTAAAACAGTTTTCTCGGATAATAAAAATGTTTTGCAACCTAAGTTATTTGAGTGATTAAAACAAACAATGGGTCTGAATTAAAAACTTAAAAAAATGTTTTGAAAATTTTGATAACGAAATGGTTAATTTTTTTCAGTACTCCCCTTCCGCAAAATTCTAAAATTTGTGATTTAAAATTAAATACTCATTTAATGTACCAGTATGTACATACTATGCTATGTATTTATTGATAATTTATAGTTATTAATGATATAGATTATGATTAGAAATTAATATGGTTGCAATTAATAATTCACATTTTCAAACATTCACGAAAATTTTGTATAAAAAAATACGAAATTTAAATTTCTTTTTCTCTGACAAAATTACTAATTTTGTAAACTGTATATTTTTCCTTTTTAAATATCAACTATGCCCTGTAAAAGGGGATTTTAAGAATTGCTGTTCCTACTTGTTAAAATTAGATTTTACAAGTAAAACATTTTTCTCGGATAATAAATGTTTTGCAACCTAAGTTATTTTAGCGATTAAAAGCAAACAATGGGTCTGTTGAACTTGATTATAATTATAAATACCCTATGATGGACAGTTCTTAAAGAAGGTCCACTTCTCATGTAGGCCATTGGTGTTTTTGGAAGCGGAACCCCACTTATTTTTACGAGCGTTTGGCAAATGCAGAATAAATAAATAAACTTCAGCAAATACTTTGCAACGGAGCATTCATCCAGTCGATCACAAATCGAAGGGAGAAAATGAAGATTCAGCGTGCCGTGACGGTGAAAGCTCCCAGAAAGAGCGTGATGATCGTATCTCTCATTCAAGGATCCAAAAATATTCACTTCTGTCCACACGTATTCAGCGCTATGAATTATGTGTATCTTAGCACGCAACACTGAATGGATCACTTTCTTAGTCAAAAATGCCACATGTTACTGTTAAAGTGTATAGTTCATCGAATAATTAGGCATTTCATGAAATAATTTAACCGCTTCCCTAACAATTTTTTTTAAAAAAAATTGCAAAAAATCATCAATTTTTTTATATCATTACTAAATACAAGAAAACGAAACAAAACAAAATATGTAGTAGTTTTTAAGTTCAATTTTTAATTTTTCACTGGTGTAAAAGCATATAGATTTAATATTAGTTTACTATCCCGAGTTATCTCGGGCAAAAATGTTAAATATTAGTCTTTGTATGATAGTTTTTGAAACAAGGGAAACACAAAGTGATACCTGACATTCCGTACGCTGGTATCTGGTCTCATTTCTTACGGCATCATCACCATTATTTTACTTTTTTTCATCACAACTATCCTCCTTTGTACATTACTGATCCACAAGCCGTCGTATACTATACCATAGAGAAACATGTGGCCAATCCCGGAAAAGACCCGCTAAATTAAAGAAAAGGAAAATTGCATGTTAAAACAGAATATTTCCTTTCATTTCCTCCAGGCCGAGTAAAAACGTGATAAAACAAATCGTACTGACAAATTTTGCTTCACCCGAGTTTTCTCGGGATAATAATTAACTGCAATGTATACTAACCCTAGATAACTCGGGATAATAAGGCAAGCGGTTAAAGTGTATAAAAAATAGATAAAAAAAAAAAAAAAATTCTTACTTTACCTAGTTATTTCATGTAATAACTAATAATAAACCATTAAAGTGAAAAATTATCTATTTTGTAAATTAATTGATCGAAAATAGCTCAAATTTCTTGAAATGCATATTTTAACCACATTGTGGATGATTAGTTGATAAATGAAGCAGATAATATAAATTATTGCTAAAATTAGTTACATAAATAAGTCTTAAAGCTACGGAATAAAATGTCAGCAAAATTGGTGAAAAGCATCCTAGAGCCGGTTCAAAGAACTTTTGAGTGCTCAACAGTAATCATTTTACTATAGAAAATTCCTAGTTAAATCGTAGAATTCAATAAACTTTACGTGACTTGTCATGAAAAACCTAGTTATTCTACGAATTAAGTATATTAACTGTAACGTACCATTTAGAAATAAATTATTATTACGGCTAAAAATAACATCATTTATTAAAAATTTGGAGTTGAATCTAAGGATTACATACTTTTTATAAAAGCAAATAATGTTTTATTTTAAACGTTTTTTAGTTTTTGCTTTCAAGATGAAATAATTCCATGTAACAGTTGCTCTTCAATTCAACAGTTCTTTATTCGACAACAAGCCTGGATACTTGCAATAATTCGGAGTCTTTTTATTAAGTGAGCAGACGAAGATCGCAAAATGTCCATGAAACTAAAACAGTCACAATAAAGTAATCGCTTTCGAACCAAAGTGTAGCCGCTATTAATATTTCTGTATTTAGTTTCCAAACCATTCGCATCGGCCAATACATAACTTAGACGAAACACACATAACATACACTGCTTTTTAATAAAATAGTTAATATTTTATTAAAAAACTAAATTATTCATTTCTAACATTTTTTAATAAATTAATTAATATTTTTAAATGCCTTATGAAATAATGTTAAACATTAAACGTTTAAAGATAAATGAAATGGTGTTAATTATTTTAGTTAAAAAATAAATTACAATCTATGCGAAGAAACTTTCTTACTGTTTATAAAATAAATAAAAAATAAATAAAATGATGTAAACCTTAAATTTCTGTTTCTTTACGTTTGAACAGTTATAATTATTTCCCTTAAATCTAAATAAGAGGACGAATTGTTTTTATTATATCGCCTTAGAATTTATCTTTTAAGCATTTGTATAAAATAATTTTATTTCATTCGATATATGCAAAATAATAATTCCCTTCGGATGATTTTCCATTTATTTCTTGTAAAGGAAATTGAAAAAGAGTTTTCTGTAAGTAGATGAATGTTTTAGGAAAAATCTTATCTCACGAACACTAATTAAATGTAATGGCTTCCTCTATTTTTAAGATCGTTTCCTGGAAACGAAACTTTTACTTGTTTGATTTGCAGACATATCATTCATTTTTTTTAAAAGTCGATCGTAAAACAACAGCTTTTTATGACACATTCCTCGTGACGTCATAATAACGACATTTCCTGGCGACTTAAATCAGGAACCATTCAAATTTTAGTACCAAGAAATTCTAACCAACGCAGAATTTTGTATTTTTTCGACCCATCGTGGGAAACCACATAAAAGTAACGCCGCTTGATCTCGCGGTAAAAGTCAACCAACTTTCTCATACTTTCTTACAAAAATAAAGCATTCGTGACGCACGCCATCACTTTTTGCCAACCGTGTGACCCAGACTCCCGCTCGGCTCAGCCAGCGCAGCTAGGACCCTAGGATAGCATGATTGAACCGGCTTAAGGAGCTTGTCTCAAATTCCACGATGCCCACAGGATGCGCGAAACAGGTGAGTCACAATTTAATATTTATAAGCTCATGTGAGTTCCATTTAAATGCTTTTACTACATCCAAATAGTCGGTTGCTTGTTAATTTATAAATTGGGATATTTTTTTTTTTAAATAACTTTCGTATTTTATCCAAAAAACACATTTTATACTCTTGAATTTATTTTGCTTTTCATTTTAATCACAACACTCAACAATACTGATTTGTTACTTTTACATTGAATATATTTTGTGAGTTTCCTCAGGCACATGCATAAACAAGTTTCATTGAATTGACGACATTAGTGTGACGTCATTTCCACAACTGTTTCCAAACAAATACAATGTAAACATTTGTTTAATATTGTATTTAAGAGTGCCTTCTTGACAAACTTGGAGATTTTTGTTTGGCTATCGATTTTATGGGCGATTTTTGTTGGCACACAACAATAAATTGTTCTGTTGCTACCAGAATACGATTGGAAATAAGCCCAGCTTGGTGATGAACTGTGACTACAATTTGGCGAGAATCAAAGGTTAAGCAAACAAAAGGTTAAAAGTTTTAGCAAACTCGTTATCCTTAAATAATGAATATCAATTTCAAAAATAACAATTTAAAAATCTGTCACCTAAGTCTATGGCAGTTTCAATGATAAATGGCGCTTAACAGCAAATGTTTGGAAACAATATGACGTCACAACTAATGTCGTCTATCGGAATAGCAATTCAATATGACTGTGTCTTTTTGAATGCATAGAAGAGTTCATTAGAGTTAAAAATGAATTGTTGAAGAATTAGAAGTAATGGTACCATCAAAACACAGAGACTTTCATGGTTTGATAAAAGAGATTGGAAACTCATCTGCAATCAGTCAAAAAGTGGACAAAAAAAAAAAAAATGATGGCTTGACGATGTCTTAAAGGTCTGCAACTGGAAAATTAATGACTGGGTGGGATACTGTGCAATGAAGAAGAGGACAACTTTATTAATCAAATATGAAGGGTTTAACAAACAGGAAGTTACGTCATACATTTGCTACTTTAAAACCACATTTTTCTTACAAGTACACTTGAATATGGTTTATATCAGGGGTGGCCAAACTTTTGGGATCCGTGGTCTACTAAACATTTAAAAAATCGAAGGTGGTCTACCAATGGCAGAGCTAAATTAACGTCCTTATTTATAAGAAAAAATGGTAACAACAAGAAAAAATGGTAAATTGTATAATTTTTAAAAAAAATTAATATTAATATCAACAAAATAAAAAATTATTGACTAAAATAATCAATGTATTCATATATTAAAAAACGACCATCCTATTCACTTCGTTTAGTTGAAATTTGGCACTGTATATCTGCGACGCGTTTATCATATTGTGGCTGGTACGAGCTTATTGCAATGCATAAACACGAAATTAAATGTTCCTCTGTTAAATGCGACCAATCTTTTTTTTTTGTTCATAGTTGAAAAAGCAGATTCTCAAAGATACCTCGATCCAAAGTATGATTTCAAATACAAAATCAATTTGTAAATATTTGGAAACGTTTCCTCAGAAATCAATTTCCGAAAATCAGTATCGCTAAATATGCTCTGGATTTAAGAAATATATCGCATCTCAATTTAATAATTTTTTCCTCGACCGCAACTGATGCGATATCTATCAAATGTCCTATTTTTTCAGATACTCCATCAATGTTAACATTTTCATTAAATGGAAATATCATAAAATTGAGTATTTCTTTCAACCTAATTAAGTCAGCGAATCTTCTTTCAAATTCTTCAAACAAAACAAGTAGTGTTAAGCGAAATCTTCAAAGTCTCGGTTTGTATTAAGGACGCACTCTTCCTCCATGTTTTTGAAGTTTCTCAATTCATGTTTTCTTAATTGAGATGCATACCTTTCTATAGTGTTTTTGAATGTTTTAATCGCGCTCATCGTATCCGTTTTAGGTTTTAAATAATAATCTTTTAATCATAAATGTTTAAACCGTAAATCTTTGCACAGTTTGTTTTGGGTTTTAAAGCGTAGACTGTAGTAAACTTTTATTTTAAGTAATTCATTGATTCTAAGTCATAAGTCATAAATTCAATTGTTAATATCCGAGGTCATTAACGGGAGGGTTGCGTGGTCTACTTAAAATGTCTTCGCAGTCTACCAGTAGACCGCGGTCGACGTCTTGGCCACCCCTGGTTTATAGCGTTGAAAAATAATTTTATGCAAATATATTCCACTTTTTATAAATGCTTGTTTTGCTTTATGTGGGCTACGTATACGTTGCTTAAATCAACAGGATGCCAAAATACTTTTCATTGATAATAGATTCGGCATTACTGCATAGATATTGAACAAACGTCATTTGTTTCTAATGATTTAACATCAAGTTCTACTTTTAATAAATTGTATTTACCCCTCAAGTACACAACTTCCAAAATAAAATTGCCAATCGTATTTAAATGAGTAAAAAAAAAAAAAAAAAAAAAAAAAAAAAAAAAAAAAAAAAAAAA
>JAPDSC010065727.1:41592-58470 GCA_026290005.1 Latrodectus geometricus | reverse complement strand
AAAAAAAAAAAAAAAAAAAAAAAAAAAAAAAAAAAAAAAAAAAGAATGCTGTCTATGAAATATTCCAAAGATCTCATCGTAAATGCTTATGTATATCGTAAATACCATGGTGAGATCATCTAATATTTGTTAGATGTTCTGCAATGTTTGTGGAATTTATTTAAGAATATTCTCACTGGAAAGTAATATTAAGAAAGCTAGGGCTTCTACTGTTGTCAAATGATATAAAGACAAACAGAGTCGTTATTCTTTTGATAAGTTCTTCAACAATGGCACCACATTTCCATTTGAGCATCAAATCAAGGATTATTTGCAATGCCATAAACTTCGTCTGGGCTACACAATTGCCGTTTTGATAAAAAGGTTTCCATTGTAAAACATGAATATGTGTCAGTAACTTTTGCGCACAAAGACTAATTGAATTGGAAAAATTCCCACTTATTACTCACATCACTTTCTATGGTATGGACCGGCCATGCTGACGTCAAAATCTTATTGAAATAAACATTCCAAAGAATTGGTCCGCCAACAGAACCCTGTGGGCATCCCCTGGTGTGGGGAATGGTGACTCGTCCTCCTTCATAGATGGTGGTGAGCGTACGATTTTCAAGAAAGCTAAAGATGACAGAAGTGATGTTTTTTGGGCACCCTGTTTGTTGAAGTGCCTTGCGTAGCCCTGGCCACCAGAGTGAATCGAAAGCTTGCTGGATGTCCAGCGCGATCAAAGCGACATATTGATCTCTTTGATGTGCGTCTTCAATGATGTTGCGGAGGCTTACAGTCCGGGGTCTCCCCACACAGTCAATCAATCAATCAATCACTTTCTATGGTCTTCAGCAGGTAAGACCAAAACAAAGATTAAAATAGCGATCACTGTCTTAAATGAAATCACAGGTGAAACTATATTTTTCCTTGAATCAACACAATAATTTGTTTTGATACCCAATGGAAGTTATTCAGGTTGTTAAACAAGACGTTGCACGATTTTTGTTCATTTTAAATGGTGTGCAAAAAAATGGCCGTTGAACCATCATGATGACGTATGCCCTTGCTATGTTATGACTACTTTGTTTTTAAGCCACGACAAATGTAAGAAATGACAAATGCATTAATTGAATTTTACGTCAAAACACTCCGAGGAAGAAATGAATGTAAAGAGACCGACTTTCAAAGGAAATAATGCAAGCTTAAACGGTAATTTCTTGTAAAATTTATAATCTAGCACTTTTTGTTACATCAATAATGCAATAGACGACATTAGTTGTGACGTCATATTGTTTCCAAACATTTGCTGTTAAGCGTCATTTATTATTGAAACTGCCATAGACTTCGGTGATAGATTTTTAAATTGTTATTTTTGAAATTGATAATCATTATTTAAGGATAACGTGTTTGTTGAAACTTTTGACCTTTTGTTTGCTTAACCTTTGATTGTCGCCCAATTGTAGTCACAGTTCATCACCAAGCTGGGCTTATTTCCAATCGTATTCTGGTTGCAACAGAACAATTTATTGTTATGTGCCAACAAAAATCACCAACAAAATCGATAGCCAAACAAAAATCTCCAAGTTTGTCAAGAAGGCACTCTTAAATACAATATTAAACAAATGTTTACATTGTATTTGTTTGCAAACAGTTGTGGAAATGACGTCACACTAATAACGTCAATTAATTCTAAATACGACTAATATATTCTTATTTGTCGTTAGGGTAAGCTTTTCAAAAATACCACAATCTTTTCCCAAATTTCTATAGGGCTGTTATTTTTTTAGAAAAAAATCAGTTAATTTCCATTAGGGTTGCTAATCAAATTCCATAGATACGTCAGCTTTTACTTAAGATAATGGAAAAATAATCGCCAAATGTTGATATTCCATCACTTCCGTTCCACAATAATATGTAACATGCTTTCCAAACTCTCTCTAAGCAGTATTAATGGAAAAAATCTTTGTTAAAGTAAGTATTTTACAATCAAGGTATAGACGTTTGGCGATTTTTTGTCTCCGCTAATCTAAAGATGACGTAGGTACCGCAAATTAGTCAGTAACCCTATTGACGACATTAGTGTAACGTCATATCCACAACTGTTTCCAAACAAACACAATGTAAACATTTTTTTAATATTGTATTTAAGAGTGCCTTCTTGACAAACTTGGAGATTTTTGTTTGGCTATCGATTTTATGGGTGATATTTGTTGGCACAGAACAATAAATTGTTCTGTTGCAATCAGAATACGATTGGAAATAAGCCCAGCTTGGTGATTAACTGTGACTACAATTGGGCGACAATCAAAGGTTAAGCAAACAAAAGGTTAAAAGTTTTAGCAAACTCGTTATCCTTAAATAATGAATATCAATTTCAAAAATAACAATTTAAAAATCTATCACCGAAGTCTATGGCAGTTTCAATGATAAATGACGCTTAACAGCAAATGTTTGGAAACAATACGACGTCACGACTAATGTTGTCTATTGGTGTAAGTTGGATCTTTCTGAGCGTGGGAAATAAAATGGTGGTATTTTTAAATCGCTAATCCTAACAATATATAACGATAAATATATTTAAGAAGTTTTCTTAAAAATATAACTGAAAAGAAATTTAAATAAATATGGTGCAAAGGAAGGAACTATCTGAAAGTACAGTTAAAAGATGAACAAGATCTTATAAATAAATTTTTCTTAGTTAAAGTTTTCTTAGTTAAAATTTTAATTAATAAATTTGCAAATAATAAGCATTCTGTGATTAAAATAAAAAAAATTCTCAATAAAAAATAAGGCACAATCACTTATCAATTCAATAGCAAAATTCTGAGAACATATAACTAAATAGATCTGTTAAACTAGAATTTAATAACTTTATGGCAAATATAACGGTAAGAATTTTATTCTTTTAATTAAAATAAAAACTTATTATTAAATGAATCAAACTCTTAACTTTATATTTATCTCAATTGATTAAGGTATAAAATAAGATACCAAGTATCAGAAACTTTTTTTTTTACTTCAAACGGAAATTCCAAAATGCCAATGGTACAAGTTAAAATCTATAAATGTGATTTAATCAAAAATTACCCATAATCTCCAATAATTAAATTTCTTCAACAACATCTGCCTATATTTGACAAATGATTACTTTTGGTGAATTTTTTTGGCACTGAAAAAAAAAAAAAAAAAAAAAAACCCCACCAAATCTTATCATATTTGGCTGCATTTTTGTCCCTGAGAATCTGAGACCATTATCATCCGTTCATTCGAAATTATAAGGGTTAAATACGACCCAAAATTTATGAAAGATGTAAATTTATTCACAAATAAATTAATTTTAATATTCTGTAGGTTAATTTTAATTTTTTTTACATTATTTAATTATTTCATGATATATTTATGCATACATAAATACAAATTTAAGTTTTATTTTAAAATATTTTAACTTTTAATATTACACATTTGTATAGATTATACTTCACAATGCATCTAAATTAACAAAAAATTCTAACACTTTTTCATTGAAAAATATGAATAGCTAAAAATTTATTTTCCTAACTTAATCTCAAAAATAATTTATCAATAATAAACTTTTTCAATTTATTTTTTGAAATAATAATTTAATGAATTGTTTGTTTAGAATTATTTATATTACAGTCTTTTAATTTTTTTCTATAGTTTATTTTTGAATTGCTATATTTAGCTTGTAAGAAAATCCTAAACAGATAAATTAAAACTATTGTTGCCGTGTGCTAGACAGACTGGCAATATGGGGTGCACTGCTCCTTTTTTCTAACTGAACCGTATTTGGTATGGAGTCCAACTTCCTCAGTACACACATGCCATAAGTACCCGTTCATAGGGTAGGTAATCATTCGCACACAATAAGAGGACGAAGACAGGAAAGAGAGAGAGAGTACATCCATGCCCGAGCCGGGATTCGAACCTAGGTCCTCCCCATCCATAGTCAGGTACGCTAACCATTAGACCAGTGATTCCCAAAGTGGTCTATATCGACACCTAGGGGTCTATGACAACCTACAAGGGGTCTACGTGAGCGAAAAAAAATTTGGGGGTCCATGAAATGAATATGGGGGCCCACGATAGTGGATCTCAACACATACACTGTTTACTTATATCATACTATCTTATAATATCAAAACATATACATTATTTATAATATAGCGCTGTTAACAATCTCCTAACGAAAAAAAGAAACAGACTGGACATCATTAGCCGAGGAGATTTAAGATTAACCCTTACAAAATTGACGCCAAATGTTGATAATTTATTATTAAGGCATCAGGTTCATCCTTCTCACTAAAAATATTGACTTATTGCTTATGTTATTTTATTTTATTTTTATTTAATGTTACGTATGTTTTACATAACATATACAAAATTTTATTTTAAGTAGTTTTAATTTAAATTCAATTAATAAATGTATAAATTAACATGTGTTTTTCCTTTAAGTTTTTAACACTAAACTTCACTACAGTTAGAAATTTACAGGAAATCAATATCAGGTAAGTAGGGGGTCTACCCACCACGGAAAAACATTGACACAAAAAAGTTTGGGGAACTCTGGTGGAAGCTTTTTTTAATTATAAAAAATTGTGTAAAAGTAGAAAAACGGAGATCAATGCAAAAAGAACAAGACCAAGGCCAAGTTCTTTTATAGGCTCCTAAACAGACTGAGTGGGACGTTAGAGATACCTCAGATGAATGCCCAGCAAAAGCCTCTTCATAAAAATGAATAAGTAAATCTTTTGATTGAGCACAACTTTCTTCCTTCCAGGACGTGACTCGGAGGAGAGTCTTCACCTGGCTGCTCCTTCTGCTCCTGATCGAGGTGGTTGAGGGCGGCAAAGGAGGGGGTATGAAGAAGATGCTCCACCACATGATGATGTCTGCCATGTCTTCCGGGGCCAAGAAGTACATGCTGGGGGTGAAAGGGGTGCTCGTGCCCATCCCCATCCCTATGAAGGTGTCCCTCCCCAGCCTCCCCTCTATTAGTTTCATGAAGGGAGATGATTCAGGGGGTGGTGAAGAAAAAGTCAAATATATTCCCATTCCAGTGCCGTGAGTTCATTTTTATTTTCAATATCGTGTTTAAGACGATTTTTGGAATTGTTTTTCTGCTACCTGTTACAGGTATCTTTTATTCTTCTGTTACTTGTATTTTTTTACGCCTGTTGCAGGTATCTTTTGTTACTTGTTAGATGAATCTTTTATGTATGTAACATATCTTTTGTTATTTGTTACAGGAATCATTTGTTACTTGTTACAGGAAATTTTTGTGTATGTAACAGGTATATTTTGTTACCGATAACGTACCATTATTTTGTTAAATGTAATAGTAAGTTTCTAATACCCTTCTTAAGTTAAATATAAAACTCAATACTGTCTGGCTACCACGGGAATAGTCACCGGAATTTTTCTGTACCTATCTGTTGCTGCAAAAACAAGACACGTTCCATTTTCAACAGAAGGAACCAGAAAAAAAGAGCAATTATGGGTTGTGAGGTGTTAGGCCAAAAAAATAGCCAAATTATAGCACTCGTAAATCCATTTCAAATGTTATTATAATAGTAACATCCACTAACTAGAATGTTTCGCGAGAGAAACTAAACCAAATCTCTTGTGCATCACAGCGCCACCTATTCCAAGATTTACGTAAACTTCCATTCATAATCCAAGATAGAACTTGAGATGTATTCTTGAGATGAAGCTTAGGGTTTTTTTAGAAGCAGTATAGTGTACTGTCAATGGAACTAAGTCATTTTAAAAATTAAACGGGTTTGCATTTAATGGAAATGGATATTGGAGCAAAAAATGTAAAAAGAAAATAACATCATAATGTCACATTTAATTAAATAAAACATACAGTACAATAAATAAAGAAAAAATAGTAAAGATAGTCATTAAAAATTTTGGCTTCATTATTCACTGAATCAAGAATTGTTGCATCTGTAATAAAAGATACAAATACATGCGTTGGTTGTTCTTCTTATCGGGAGGTAACGGAAGACGCGCCTTAAATGATCTTATTTACTTTCCCAAGCAGTGATTTAAAGGCACTCTTTCGATTTTAGATTTATTCGAATTATTTAGATTCATTAATTAGAATTTTCTTTTTCATGGTGCCGGGAAATGATCATACATTATTTTTGGTATGCACGATAGATTATTAGATTCCAATTTTTTTTGAGCTTTGTATATTGGATTACTGAGTAATGCACCATCTGTGCAATTTCTGAAGACTGTGAAAGTAGGATCTATACTTTTATATTTTTTGCATGCAAGATTGATTCAAAATGGAAACTGAAAAAAATAAAGAAAAATACAACATTTGTGCAAAGTTCTTGTATTAAATTAGTCAATCAAATTGAAAAATTGTTAAAAAGTGAAGATTTTAATTTATTGGAAGAATGTGTTAACCAACTAAGCTTAAAAGAGATATCTTAAAAGAATTATATAAACAAATTGAAAATTTATCCAAAGTAGAAGAGTTCGAAGCTGACTTGTCCATTATTTATGACTATGCTGTTAAATCTAGCAAGCTATTTTCCGTGCTCAAAAAAGATTGAAACAAATTAAGTGTTAACTCCACTGAAGCTCAGAACTTGCTCTTAAATCAAAACTATAGTAATGAAATCAAAAATTGTAATGGAATGTAAAAATCTCCTTAAGGAATGGGAATAAAATTATTCTTATTTGGGTGCCAGGACATATAGGAATAGAAGGTAATGAAAGAGCTGATGAACTTGCAAAACAGGGATCCTCTTTCAATCCAATAGGAATGGAACCCTTTTGTGGGATCAACATGAAGACTACAAGGAAGGCCATTCAAAAATGGGAAAAACAGGAGATGAACAAAGTTTGGCGTGACTCTCCTGAACAGAAACATGCAAAAAGCATGATTTTCAAGATAGCAATGAAAATAAACACGTAAAACTCCCTTAATTGAATATTAAAAAATTCTTCGGTGATATAGTACATTTCACTAGTTTCTGGAATACCTTCAAAGTTTCCATTAATAATAATATTTGTGGGTTGACAAAAATAGATAAGTTCAATTATTTAAAGTCGTGCTTAGATACACCAGCATTGTGTGCTATTGAAGGTTTTGAAATATCAGATGATAATTATGATTCAGCTGTGAGGCTTTTGAAAGATTTGGTCGTAAGGAATTAATAATAATTCATCATATGAATAAATTGTTAAATCTCTCCCCTGTATATAAATCGAAAGATATTTTGAGATTAAAAAGAATGTATGATGAAATCGAAATTAATATAAGAAGTCTGCAGTCTTTAGGAGTTGAACCTAAATCTTACGATTCAATGTTTATTGCTGTTATATTAAAAAATTTGCCAAGCGATTTAACGTTGGAATATAACAAGCAAAATATAAAAGAATCGTCCGCACCCGATGTTCATTAACTGTTAGATTATATTCAACCCGAAATAAAAAGCAGGGAAACACTTCCTCTTTCTCTGCAGCCCCTTGAAAAACTCAAGGTCAATTCGAGATCTATAGTGAAGGAGAAAAAGGCTATCTTACGGTTTTTCGGTTACTTCTCAAAGTAATAAATCTTGCATATTTTGAAAAAAGGATCACTAGGCGGAGAATTGTAACTTGAACATCGAAGAAAAAAGATATAAATTGAAAGCTTTCAGCAGTTTATGCCTTGGTGTAAAGCACAGAATTAAAGATTGCAAATCGGGCTGATTTGTAACACATGTGGAGGGAAACACAACCAGACAATTTGTTTTAAATCGTATAAGAAATAATGGAATTCAGGAATCAGAAGTTAAGTCGTCAATAGTTTCTGCAGTTTCGCGTAATCAAAGGAATAAAATATTATTGCAAGCTTGTTGTATAAAAGTGAAATCCAAAAACAGCGAGTTATTGACTCGTTTATTAATAGATAGTGGCTCAATGGGCACATTTATTTGTCAAAATTTAGTTGACAAAGTAAATACCCTTAAAATAAGAGAAGAAAAATTATCGGTTTTTACTTTCAGAAAAAAAAAGACTATAAACAAAATTTATGATGTAGTTCGCTTGAAATTAGAACATAGACTTTTCCCAAACTCAGAAATAGAAAGGAGATTTTCAAGTTAAAACAATAACTTCCTTTATTTGTTGGAACCAGGGCTTCGAAGCGTAATTCTTTTTGTTCCGGTTTTCGTTCCGGTTCAACTAAAAAATTAATATCGGTTCAGTTCCGGTTTTCGCTCCGCCAAAAATAACGGTTTTCAGTTCAGTTCCGGTTTTCGCTCCGCCCAAAATAACTGTTTTCGTTTCAGTTCCAAATGAATAAATTCATTTTATGTATTTGTACTAAAAATATAGTTCTACCATAAACAAAAAATGTAATTCTATCAAAATTTAGAAGATTTTATTCTTTTTTTAATTGGTACACTATGTGAATTGATACAAACAGCAGGTACGATAAGAGCGGTGAGCAGAGGACGGCGAGAATTGGCATTGTTATCCATATACTAGTGAATATCAAAATAGGAAATCGAGAAGCAGTATACATGTAATGATAATTATAAAGTTGACGTTAAATTAGAAAATATTGATAAGTTGGTAACAGTAACAAAATGACTGAAAGATATATCGAACCGAAATAAACCGATATTTTTTTCGGCTCAGTTCCGGTTTTCGTTCCGACCAAAATAACGGCTTTTTTCCGGTTTCCGGTTTTCGGTTCAGTTCCGGTTCGAAGCTCTGGTTGGAACTGCCATGGTTTGCGCTCACATATTGATGACGTCAAGTCTCTGATTTCAGCTCATAATCTCGCATGTTTAGCACTTCAGAAAGCCTTCCTGAAGTCTACCAATAACATTAAAATGCTTGAATTTAATTGCTTAAGACTGTGATGATGATGATACAGTGTCTGGAGGAGTTTGTATATTTACATCAAGTAATTTTCCAGCGCTGTATACCCAATTAATATTTTTCTACAGGCTGTAGCTGTGAGAGTTCACATGATTACAGTCTGTAGTTTGTATTTACATGATGTCATCCGCCAAGAAGAACTCGATGCATTAGTGCATCAGCTATTTACTAAATTTTTGTTCGACTTTAACTACCATAATTCGACTTTAACTACCATAATTCTTTGTGGGGAAGTGATGTTACTATCTCTTGGGGTCATCAGATAGAGATATTTATTTCTGATATTTGTTTCTGTCTCATAAATACCGATAAGAAGACATTTCTACACTCCCACAAGAATATTTCATTCTCTGAATCCCGCCATTTGTTCTCCGTCACTTCTTCCATTGTTAAATTTATTTGTAGATATTATCTGCATAACAATGATCCTTCCAACTCGTCATCTACCAGACAGGAGGTAGTAGTGTGCGACTGCGCCTTCTACTTACGTGTACAGTCGTGCAGATTGGACGTTATTTACACAATTGGCTGTAGTAGATGATTAGATGGTTTTGATCGAGAATATTGATGATGCAGTTCACAAACACTGAAACAATTATCAAAGCATGTGAGGAAGCGATTAGAAAATGTTTTTCTACATCACACAAGCGTTTCAAACGGTGGTGGGACAAAGAATGTCAACAAACTTATAAAAAACAAAGGAAGTTGTTGGGAATGTTCTGGAGATACCCCACAAAGGAAAATCTAATTGCATTTCAGAGAGCAAAAGCATTAGCTTGCAGAGCTCGTAGACGAAATCAGGAAGAATCCTAGTCTCGCTTCTTCGATGACATCTTCAACATCCAATAAGCAGTTGTAGAGGAGAGTAAAAGCAGCCAATGTAATTTATACGGAATTCGCAATTCCTCTCTTGAAAACCGGAGCTGCTATATATCTTCTCCTATGGACATTGCTAACTTCTTTGGGGAAACGTTTATTAGCATATAAAGCACGGCTTCGAACCGTAATTTTTTTTGTTCCGGTTTTCCTACCGGTTCAACTAAAAAATTAATATCGGTCCAGTTCCGGTTTTCACTCCGCCAAAAATAACAGTTTTCGGTTCAGTTCCGGTTTTCGCTCCGCCAAAAATAACTATTTTCGTTTCAGTTCCAAATGAATAATTTCATTTTATGTACATTCTTATTTGTACTAAAAATATAATTCTATAATAAACAAAAAATGTAATTCTATAAAAATTTAGAAGATTTTATTCTTTTTTTAATTGGTACACTATGTGAATTGATACAAACATAGTCTGAGAAAATGTGCTATTAGTATACAGAACAAATAGATTTTAAAAATCAATACACTGGTACTTACGTTTTCAGTAATCAACATCAGAAGACAGAGCCATTTGAGGACTTGGTGAAAAAGGTGGCCGTCAGGGGCGCAACTGAGTTTGGAGCGCAAAACAAAAGAATAGAGAGCCGGTTGAGAGTTAAAGGCTATTTTTTATTTATTCTTTACTTGACTAAATACTTCTAGTTGACTATTGTAGTCTCCAGGAATTAATATCGACAGTCACTAGCCTTTTTACGTCTCCTAACCAATTAGACAAAGACACGTATTATTACGCGTACATCATATACTTCCTGCTGAGCAGTTGATTTGTCTATCTAAACAGTCCATACAAACATCCGTGGATGATCGCATGCTGAGATGTGAAAAATAAAATATAACTTGATTTTTTTCTTAAAAAGTCATCTATACTTCTAGTTTAATCAACTGAATTAAATATGTCTTCTACAAGTATTTTCATGCGAAACTGAAACAGAAAAATACTAGTGAATATCAAAATAGGAAAGAAGCAGTATACATGTAATGATAATTATAAAGTTGACGTTAAATTAGAAAATATTGATAAGTTGGTAACAGTAACAAAATGACTGAAAGGTATATCGAACCGAAATAAACCGATATTTTATTTCGGTTCAGTTCCGGTTCGAAGCCCTGATATAAAGCACCGACTCTTATGGTTCTTCATTTTTAAGTACTAAGAGTCGAGCTGAACGAAATCCAACCCATTTCAACCATAGACAAGCTTTCCCTTAAAATTGAATTTCAGATCTTGGAATTGAAGCCAACATTGCAGTTATATCAGCCCAGGAACTGATGGAATCAGTTACCAAATGCTTCGACATTTTTAAGTCCAAACTCCCTATCGAGCTTAATGCATTTGTTTAATAGGATTAAAAATAAATTTCCATCACTTTGAAACGAAGCAACAGTCCTTCAGCCGGGTAAGGATCTTCACATTATCCACCACTATCTCTGACGCCTTTGCAAGACTCTCGAACGTATGGTAAACGTCCGTCTCGTCTTAGAAGAAAATAAATGCATTTATGTCAATCGGAGTGATTTCCGTAAGGGAAGATCCATTCTTGAAAACATAATATACTTGGAAACCCAAATCCGCAACGCTTTCGTGGGTAGGAACCACCTAATTTCAATCTTCTTCGATATCGAGAAGGCATACGATCGTACATGGCAATATGGAATTCTCCATTTGTTATATGATTTTGGCTTTAGACGTAATTTTTAGCTATTCCCACAGAATTGCTTACTCTCCCGTATTTTAAAATAAATATTGGTCAGTTTTTGTTTAATACTTATCTCCAAGCCAAGGGTGTACCCAAAGCTCTATTTTAAGTGTCTTTTTTTACCTATACATTAGCACTATCTTTCATCAAATTTCATCTCTAGTTTATGATACACTTTATGTTGATGACCAGCAAATGTTCCTGTTAAGAGTTAAACATGCGTTTAATTGAGAGGCAACTACAAACAGCTGTTAATTAACTGTGTGCATGGTGTGTAGAGAATGGCCATACACTGTGTCCTAGCAAGAGTAAATGTGTTCATTTCTGCAAAAGATTGGCAAACACTATCATCCTTTAATTTATATTAATAACACACGCGTGGTCAATGAGTGTGGTCAATGAGATAAAATTTCTCGGAGTGACATTCGATCGAAAGTTGACCTTTCTTTCGTATGTTTTGCAGCTGCGGAAAAAATGCGAGCGATTGCTCAAGGTTCTTTCGAACACATCTTGGGGTACGGATCGCTCATCACTCCTAAGGCAGGCCGCAAACTCGGTGGACCATCCGATTGAGACACCGTCTTATGGTATACAAACCCCGTCTTATGGAGGTCTTAGTGTGACGTTGTAATCTGACGTCATGGATATTTTAAACCAATGAGAATTTGTTTACATTCCGGTTCCATTTCCAATTGCAATATTAAAAAAAATATTATTACCTCTATAAAGATTTATAATTAACTCCTCCTCTTCAAATGTAAACTTATAACTTGTATTCTCGATATCAACGTGGTATATTTCTCCTGCGGAAATTGAAATTAGCTCTGTCTCGCGGAAAGTTGCCAGATATTTCAAACCAGCTCGATATCCAGATTTGTCTCGCACTCCACCCATTTTTTGACGTAGTTAAGATATTTGTGACGTCATTTGGCCTCATGTGAATCTCGCGAGATCTTCGGCTTGTCTCTCGATACATGTCTCATGCGATCATCTACGAATTTGCGGCCTGCCTTAGAGTCTACCAATCATTAATTTTATCTCGTATTGACTATGGGTGTGTTGTGTATGGATCAGCTAGGTCTTCTGTTTTACGCAGACTGGACACTGTTCATCATTCTGCTTTGAGAATATTTTCTGGCGCATTCCGCACATCACCCGTCCAGAGTCTTTATGCAATCTGCCAACAACTGCATTTAGATCTGAAACGAATACAGAAGTCTCTCAATTATTATGCTGAAATTATGTTTGAATCTGACCATGCATTGCATTCATTTGCTGAATTTCTTACTCTCAAGAGATTATATGATGCCAGACTATCTACCATCCCACCTTTTCTCACTTGAACAAAACTGCATTTATTTCTGTCCAAGCTATGTGATGTCCGTTTCATGAACACAAGAATATTATCACATCTACCATGGTATGATCCACAGATAACTATTATTAATCCATTTGCTTTTATTAAAGAAAATCGGACACAATTTCCAAAGTTTTCCAATAGCTCTATTTATCATTTCGCTGTCAGTATTCATCGTGCACGCCAATATTCACGAATGGATCTAAAATAGCAGGACATGTCAGCCATAGTATTTTTATTAACAATATTTATAGTTACAGGCTTCATACATCCTGTTCCATCTTTACGGCTGAAGCCACTGCAATTTATAAGGCTCTTTAGCTCGTGAATATTGCAAGTTATAATAAATTTTGCGCGCATACTGATAGCTTGAGTGTATTAAAAGCGTTAGATAATTTAAACATTTACTGTCATCCTGCGGTGTTTAAGATTTTCCAAGTATTAAACTCCTTTGCTGGTAAGGGATATGTAATAAATTTCTATTGGATCCCAAGTCATATAGTTCTTGAGAGAAATGGAAAGGCTGACATAGCTGCTAAAGCTGGGTCGCCTACAATTCAACAATCCATCCTTCTTTTAGATGTGTAAAGGGGTGTGAAAATCTAGTCTGTGCTCTCTTCCAGGAACTTTGAAGCATGAGGGTCAACAACAAACTGTGTACAATTTTTCCATATCTCACCACATAATTAGCTTTATCGCTGCGAAGTACTGATGTCCGTTTGGCTCACCTTCGTATCGGACATGCATGTTTCATACGCAGACACTTGTTTCTAAATAAATAGACGACATTAGTAGTGACGTCATATCCAGCAAATGTTTCCAAACATTTGCTGTTAAGCGCCATTTATCATTGAAACTGCCATAGACTTAGGTGATAGATTTTTAAATTGTTATTTTTGAAATTGATATTCCTCATTTAACGATAACGTGTTTGCTAAAACTTTTAAACTTTTGTTTGCTTAACCTTTGATTGAATCACCAAGTGAATCACCAAGCTGGGCTTATTTCCAATCGTATTCTGGTTGCAACAGAACAATTTATTGTTCTGTGCCAACAAAAATCACCCATAAAATCGATAGCCAAACAAAAATCTCCAAGTTTGTCAAGAAGGCACTCTTAAATACAATATTAAACAAATGTTTACATTGTATTTGTTTGGAAACAGTTGTGAATATGACGTCACACTAATGTCGTCAATTAAATCCATGGTTATGTGTGACGAACCACATACAATTTATCATATTTTAATTTCATGTCATTATTTTAACCATCAGCACTTACAAATTTTTAAAACTTATATTTTAACTATGTTTGATTTTTTGGGGAAGCCACTCCACAGAAACCTATTTGCCTTTTTGAGAGTAATAGGTTTCTTGCATTTTATTTGACTTATGTTTGAATTTTAGATTATATGAATATTGTTTGCTTTTATTTTATATGTACTTTGATTTTAATTATATTATATAGAAATTTTTTTTAATATTTTAATGTTGCATGGGTTTTGAAACAATATTTTTACACGAAATCATAGTGTTGGCCCAGCTTGTCTATTTTTGGACCTTACACCAAAAACCCCAACTAACTAACCGTGTATATGACACAAGAACTCATACTGGAACGAAAGTGTTCCCAGTTTTCTCACATCATTCTGTTCACATAACATAATTAAAAAAACATAACATAATTCTTAAAAATATACTTTATAAAACACTGAAACATTCTTTCATTTATTACAGATCCAAAGGAGGCGGAGGTGGTAAAGGGGGTGGCGACTGGTCAGGTGGTGGCGGAGGATGGCCAAGTGGTGGCGGAGGATGGCCAAGTGGAGGTGGTGGATGGCCAAGTGGAGGTGGTGGGGGTTGGCCCAGTGGAGGCGGTGACTGGAATGCAGGAGGGGATGAAGATTGGAAAGGAGGAGGAGGAGGGGGCTGGGAATCAGCCCAAAAAACATGGAAGACCCGGCCAAATCTTTCAGGGAATAAGAAAACGTGGCCTTCCAGCAGAGGGGTCCGGTGGAGAAATTCCAACTCTTGGAAGAATGCAAGAGGCAAAGGCTGGCAAGAATCCATGGAAGAGGACTGGGCAAGTGAGAAAGGCTGGCAAGATTCTGAAGCAGGAGACTGGGCCGATAAAGGAGGACCAGATTGGACCACTGACAAAAATGGAGATGATGGCATGGACTGGGATGACTGGAGATGAAAGAAAAACAGTTCATTACGCCACATTTGATTCATCACGTCATTTCTAAATTGTAGTTCGGATTCGTGAAAGTCAATAAGTCAGTACCATTTGAAACTGTTGCCAATGAAATATCAACTAAAGTACGCACAAATATTAAAAATGCATGTTAAAGATATATATTTACAAACTCAAAAATGCCACAACCTGTCTCAAATTAAAATATAAGTCTTCAACCAAAGCAGATTTTCATTATAACACTGTTTCAATTAGACAATCAAGAGTACTGTCGTTCAGTATCAAACTCTACCTCCTTGACTTACATATTTTAGCTATCGAACTTATGTATGTTGGACTGTGTGAAATTACGTTTTGATATTGTAACATATACACTAGCTCAAATGTTTTTATTTTCACTATTCAATCATTCATTATTTGTAATTTATTTGCCATTTAATTTTAGACAAAAATAAATGTTTTATGATGACAAAAGAGGATAAAACTATTTTTACGGATTTTTTTTTAATCCAAAAGACTGGAGGAAATTATTACAAAGAAATATGTTGATTAAAAGCTTAGTTATATAAAGCTTTAAATCATTATTATATAAATAGAGACTAATCGTATTTCATATTAGCATTGAAATGATTATAATAATACCAAGTAAGGAATTTTATGCATTGTTATTGCTAATAGAGCTTGATGTTATTAACCAGAACTTTATTTAATATTTATATACCTATTATGTTCGCAGAAAATTTGTGGAAGTAGATATTAAAATTTCAGATTATATACAAAAGATCAAGCATTTAAAATCAGTCTCAATTTAATGGAAGATAGTCCAAATGGAAACAAAAATTAGAAACACATGTTATCTATAGCATTATTCTATCACACAGCCAAAAGTTTTACTGACGATGATTAATAAACTATGGTAAACCTAAGAAAATGCACGAAAAAGAAATGCGTAAAATGCACTTTTCTTTTTTTTTTTCTTTTTTCCTCGCACATGATACAGTTTACTGAGCAATTATGGAATTTAAGAAAAGAATTTGTTTTTAAGATCATCAAAAAATAACAGTTCTGCTCGAAAGATTAATCTGCTCGTAATAGACGACATTAGTTGTGACGTCATATCCAGCAAATGTTTCCAAACATTTGCTGTTAAGCGCCATTTATCATTGAAACTGCCATAGACTTAGGTGATGGATTTTTAAATTGTTATTTTTGAAATTGATATTCATTATTTAAGGATAACGTGTTTGCTAAAACTTTTAACCTTTTGTTTGCTTAACCTTTGATTCTCGCCCAATTGTAGTCACAGTTCATCACCAAGCTGGGCTTATTTCCAATCGTATTCTGGTTGCAACAGAACAATTTATTGTTCTGTGCCAACAAAAATCACCCATAAAATCGATAGCCAAACAAAAATCTCCAAGTTTGTCAAGAAGGCACTCTTAAATGTAATACTAAACAAATGTTTACATTGTATTTGTTTGGAAACAGTTGTGGATATGACGTCACACTAATGTCGTCAATTCACATATGTTTTGTGTTTCAGCATTATAGTAAAGAAGCTTCATTCTTTATTTAGCATTACACAAAGCATTTGCATCAAAACCTTATGCTTACTAGAAAATTCAGTTTTCAAAAAGTATCTTCTGTCTTGTATATTTGTACTAGAAAGATTAATGGTTTTTCCTAAAAAGTTCTCATTAATTCTATGTGAAAAGCTGAATCATTCATAGGTAATAATGTCAGCATTTTAAATTTCCATTCAATTACCAGAATCTGCTATATACACACTTGTTTCTCCATCTTTCAAAATGAGAGATGTTCAGTGTTTCTCAACTTGTTCGCGTATTA
>JAPDSC010065727.1:17711-35727 GCA_026290005.1 Latrodectus geometricus | reverse complement strand
AATGGATAACATATTGTTGTTTCTCCTAATGGTTGGACAAACATAGACGTTTCTCACCAGCACAATTTCCGATCTACTGTATCTCAGTTTATGGGCAAAGAAGGAACTCCACCATCTTTGTCACATCAGAGCTCATATATTTAGAGTTGTTCCCAAAATGGCAAAAGCCTTCCCTTTTGATGACACTTGAAAAGCAATTTTTAAAGTGTAGCAAAAGGTTCCCTCTAAGAATCATCTGCAGCACATCTTGGACTAGAAGTCCACTTCATCAGTTCATTAAAGTCAACGGTCTGAGCTTAGAAACAACAACGCAATAAATGATGGCTCTTTAAATACTATAATTTCAATAATAGTGGATATTTAAAAATTATTTTCATACACAGAGGCGATTTAATTTTGAAACACGATTGATTTTTTAAAAAGCCATCTAACATTTTTTAAATTTTATAATACATAATAAAATAGGAAAAAGGATAGTCAGAAAAAACAATAATAATAAAATTTCATTATCTTGAACGCAGGGAACATGATGAAATGGATTTGAAGTATTGTATCAGTTTTATATGTTATATTCCCTTAATGGATCGATATCGTTTAATTGAAATGTTTTTGATTCATATCATCCAAAATTTGAGACCAAATTCATCGAAAAGCCCTGGATATTAAAATTTTTCACTAAAAATATTTAATTTTATTAATTAAGTTATTAAAATCAACACACATTCAACGACTAGTGACAGAAAGGAGCTTTCTATATTGAAAGGAAAATTCTGATCTATATTTCTTACAACTAGTAAATTTACCAGATTTTTTTTATTTTTAACTTGTTTACAGGCTTGGATCGAGTTTTCCTTTTTTGACAATATATGGTGTTTTTAAAGTATTTAATATTTGAAAATGCCAAAGCCGATGTCGCTCCTTCTCATCGCTTTTACTTCGATAATGTCTTTTTATAAACATTAACAAGATTTAATGATGCTCAATAGAGGTTCAGTTTTTAGTCCTATCTTTTAAGCTTTTTTATTTGTATATTTTAAAAAAAAATACATAATTACAAGGCATAAAAATAAGTAACCACTAATTCACAGTTCAATCGAAGATAGAATTTTCATTTGTCAGTATTCAACACTATTTTTTTCTTCTTTTTTGTTAAAATAGCAGTATTGGTGAAATTTTCTTTCGTGGTCCAGCCCAACTGTGAGTGCAGGGAATGTATGTATTCTAGTGCCACAAATCCCAACCAATATTTTAATTACATTTATTAATTTTAACCATAATTTTAATTACATTTAATTTCCATAGATTAACAGCTTTTGTACAAGTAATGAACAGCAAAGTAATTAAGACATTTACTTGTCAGCAGTTCTTTTAAGCATGTAGGCTAATTTATCAAAAAATATTGAGGAGAAGGAACTTTATTATTAGAAACAGAAATTTCTTCCAATTTTCTTCATGGGATTCAGGAGACCTGGTCCGCCACCCAGTCAGCCATTGTTAACCAGAAAGGTCCATAGCGTTCGCAGTGGCATTTGTTTGGTTTCTTGGTCTTGATTTTCTTTCCTCTCCTAGTTCGAGCCCAGCACATACATCTGACGTCAGTGAATCGACCTTCACAACATTTAGATTGGCTTGTGCACACAGAATTCAGTGGAAGGCAGCCGGGCTCCTGTCTGCGTGCAAAAATTGTATGAATTCTCACAAACATTTCTCAAGTAAATGGATTAAAGCAGTCTTTAAAGTAAATATTGAGGAACGGATTTTAAACATAAAAATTGTAGAACTATAATTGCATTTTTTAACTTAAAATTCATACTTCCTCAAAGAGTCTTTTTCATTGAAATGAAAACTATAGTTTATTAGTTATTTCAAAAATAATCTAATATAAATTTGTCAGGTATCTCAATCTTTTATAATGAAAATTTTAAAAATTTAATGAAAAGCCTAAAAAAATTTTTTCCTCATAAATCAAAACATAAACGTTAACCTTATGGCTTATAATATTTACAATGATAGCAATAGTATGATATGTAGGGTGATTCTAAATTGTTTTCACAAATTAAGAGGGGTGATAACACGCATCCCTTACATAGGGTCCCATTCTACTCTGAGAAGCAGAAAAGATTAAACGCATCAAGAATCTATGATGAATTTATCGTATGCAAATTTCTACAGAGAATAAATAGCATTTTGCTCTTATTGGTTTCTGGAATAAGCCAATCAGAGTAGACATTGTCCTTTAAAAACGGAGCAACATCATTATCATCACAACTTCAAGTATTATCTAAATAACTATGGGGCGTATATGTACAAAGAAAAGGCTGATATGCATCTCATATACGGTGAAGCAAAAGAGAATGGACATGAAACACGAAGGTTGTACGAACAGCGGTCGAAGTCATCCAAAGTTGATCGACGATTGCAAGAAAGCGGTTCGTCCAACAGCAATGCAGGACATTTGCGAAGTGCACGAACGCCAGAAATGAAGTTTTGACTAGAAGTACATCTTTCTACAAGTGGTGGCTTATGAAATGGGCATGTAGAAGTTCCAGTGTTGCGGGAGTTCTTTTATATAATTAATTTGAGACTTCTTACAAATAATAATGTTTATTTTCCAGTGAATAATGTCGAACAAAACTTTAGAACATCGTCTTACAAAATCGTCTGATTATTAAACTCGTGTCAACTAGCATGAGACTAGCCGAATTACGAAGAATTAATCTTCTGTTATATGCCAACTGGAGGGAAATAAAAAGCCACTGAGTGCACACACTCGATGGCATCATTACAATGGTGTGACATCACTACAGGCATTTGTCAATCATCGGTGTGGCGTATTTTACAATAGGAGCGCATGCACCTTAGCACGACCTTCATAGACAGATGACTTATCCCTGTTGAGCAGATTTTGTGCAATGGATGCTGGGGATGAAGAATAACAATACACGATTTCCTGTTTTAGTATTATTAATTGATGAGGCGACATTCAGCAAAGAAGGCATGCGCAATCAACACGTTTGGTCTGACAACAATCAATCCTCACTGTACAACCCCTCGTAGACAATAGCATAAACTTTCTGTGAACATCTAGGAGGGTGTCCTTGGTGATTATCCAGTAGGTCCTTATATCATGCCAAATCATTTGAACGCTGCAACATACCTGCATCTTCTTGGTACAACTGCTTCCCAGCTTATTTCAGGCTGTTCCACTCCTTATCCAGAGAGACATGTAGTTTATGCATGATGGAGTCTCAGCACATTTTCCCATCCTGATTCGTAACTTTTTTTTTGGCTTCCTCATTCCTTGGACTTCAATTCATTTGAGGTTTTCTACTGGGGCACATGGACTCTCTAGTATACGAGGCGCCTGTGTACCAGTTGAAGATTTCGTGGCTAGAATCGTTATTATCGCGGACACGACACCAGAAATCTTCGAGAGGGTGCGCCAGTCGTTCCTTCACCGCTATCAACTGTACAGTAACACACGTGTTTGGCATTTTGTCTATTTGCTGTGAGGTTTTTCACTAAGTCATAAATATGATTGTGAAACATTTGGTATTATTCATATGTTTACACCACACTGTCGTAAGTTCAGGTGGGAATCCCTCTTTTCTGCCTCTCGGGGTAGAATGCGACTCAATGTTCCATATATATATATATATATATATATATATATATATATATATATATATATATATATATATATATATATAGACAGATAGATAGATAGATATGTTTATATATGAATGACTTAGATGCGAGTAAAGATAAATAATAATCATCAATAAAACTTTTGGCAAAAATATATAATTAAGTATAGTTTACAAATTCTTATTTGATCTATTTTTGAAGCAAAAAACTTCAAATAACTCCAAAATAAATTTCTATACTTTATCTTTCGAAAGCAGCTAATGCAGAAATTATAAGATTTAAATAAAAGCATGCCCAGAGAATTCAACTGTAAGCCACAGATACTTACTGCTTTTCAAATAGCCAATGGGATTTATTCCTTCAACAAATAAGGCTCTCTACATTCGCGCCGCCAAAACTTAGATTTTGTGCACTTTAATCCAAGTAACATTAAAATATCAATAAGAATGAAAATGTTTTCTTCACTATGATGTCAAACTCACCTTTCTTTTTCTTCTGTTAGGTGAGCTTCGAAATTTTCCCTGTGAACTACAAAAGTGATTCTGTTAGTGGAAAACAGAGCATGTTTACACTCATTATATTATGTTTTAACGATATTTTCTACTTATCTATCTATAAATTTATGTATAACATGCATGCGATGTATAATTATGAAGATAAGTTATTTAAATCGAAGGAAAAAATAGAATCTAGAATACACGACATTAGTTGTGACGTCATATCCAACAATTTGTTTCCAAACATTTGCTGTTAAGCGCCATTTATCATTGAAACTGCCATACACTTCGGTGATAGACTTTTAAATTGTTATTTTTGAAATTGATATTCATTATTTAAGAATAACGTGTTTGCTAAAACTTTTATCCTTTTGTTTGCTTAACCTTTGATTCTCGCCCAATTGTAGTCACAGTGAATCACCAAGCTGGGCAAAATCCAATCGTATTCTGGTTACAAAAGAACAATTTATTGTTCTGTGCCAACAAAAATCCCCAATAAAACCGATAGTCAAACGAAAATCTCCAAGTTTGTCGTGAAAGCACTCTTAAATACAATGTTAAACAAATGTTTACATTGTATTTGTTTGGAAACAGTTGTGGATATGTGGATCATTGTATCACACTAATGTTAGTTGTGGATCACAGAGATTAGCACAATGTCACGCGTGACGCAATATTTTGGTTCTGCATTTACCGCATACAACATATTATTACTAATAATTGCACTAACAGTTTCAATGAGAATATAAAAAATAAGAAAAAGTGATCCATTGTAAGTTTACTTTTTTATTGTTTACTATTTATGTTTTTAACTACACAAATGAAAGTAAAGCTTGCGAACATTAAATTATGATTGCGTCAAAACTTGGTTTCATTTTATGAGGCAGCTGTGAAGGATGCAATTTTTTTTTTTAATGTTTGACTGAAATTGGTCACCAACATATAGTCACAATAAACAATTTTACTGTGATGCATACTATATTTAAAGTATTTTAATTGGATATGTTACTATAATATGGCATTTTAAATAATTATCTCAGAAGAATCTATTCGATAATATATATATATTAGGAGGCAAATATTCGTACATAATAGTGTGCATTTGTGCATACCACAAACGAATTAATTACATTACTGAAATCTTAAATTAAGTTTTAATCCTCAACCCATACCAGATTCCAAGAATGACTCACTCCCATTGGACCTTGTTTGAAAAATAAGCTGTAGAGGTTAATTAATGTAATATAAAGTTCTGTCATGAAAAATATTATTCCTATAACTTTATATTTTTACAATGAATGTATTTATTGCATATTTAATGAGAAATGAATTTATTACTTTCATCTTCTAAAACTGCGGCGAAAGCAATCCCTACCAAACAAAGCACAGAAATTCCTAACGGCTGCATCTGAAATCAGAGAATAAAATCAAAATTACTTTATTTATATTAAACAGCGACTAGACGTATTCTTACACCAAATTTCCGATTTTCAATTTCCGCAGGAAAAATATACCACGTTGATATCGAGAGTACTAGTTATTACAAGTTTACATTTGAAGAGGAGGAGTTAATCATAAATCTTTATAGAGGTAATAATATTTTTTTTAATATTGCAATCGGAAATGGAACCGGAATGTAAACAATGAGAATGTAAACAAATTCTCATTGGTTTAAAATATCCATGACATCAGATTGCAACGTCACACTGAGACCTCCATAAGACGGGGTTTGTATGTAACCCACTGAGATGTTTTCAGTGCCAGCATTTCAGACACTCTAAAAGCGCTTGCAGGGGAAAACTTACCTGCGCTTGATGCGCGGTAGTTGACCATTATAATTTGAACTGCGAAGCGAAGGAAAGGCGTGCCAACTATCATGGTGACCACCCATCCTTCTCTCAAAGTTGTCCACACTGGATATTAGAAAAAGAAGTAGCCACGGTTAAGATCAACCAAAAGATCTCCTACCCTGAGGCCAGAAGAATTGTTACGTCACGAGCTTCACAAGCTGGTGTTAGTTATGCAATCACCACCAAGAAAATCTGAAAATCCAGCAGCACACAAACAGATCCAGAAATAACCTCGCCATCACTACCCCAAAACCTGATTACAAAAACAAAAATCTCCACTCTAGATTTTTGTTTTTGTAATCAGGTTTTGGGAAAACGAAAAGTTCCAGTGGCAAAATCAAAATTCCTTAAGGCTCAAAAACTAAAATTTTCAAAGGAGGGTCTTTGTAAGTCCTCCTTATCCGCCCGTAAAGCCTACTCCCTCTCTTCATCCTTCGGACATATCGTTCAAGGAGATGATATGCCTTCCGGGAGAGCAGCTTTTCAAATAAAATAACTTCCTTTGTTTCATGGAACTGTCATGGTTTGCGTTCCCATCTTCATGCTATTCAACCCTTTGACGGTTATGAAAATGAGCAGTTTCCATTTACTTAATTCACGCACCATTAGGAGTAAATAGTAGTCGAAAGTGTCAGCTGTTTTCCCCCGCCGTTCTTCCGGAAATGTCACCTTTCTCTGGCGACGCCGTAGAAAGCTCGCTTCACGCGTTTTAAAAATATCTTAAAGTATTTGTAGTACATAAATATCAGTTTTTACGTACTTTAAAATAATTATTAAACAGTAAATTATTGGGTTGTTCGGAAGGTCATTTCGTTTCTCACACTTGAATCAGGTTTTTGCTAGTGAAAACCAACCATTTTATGAGTATGAAATCGTGCTATGACCAGGAAGATGGTAAAAGACATTGGACTAGAATTAGCAATATACAATTCAATGAAATAATTTATTCGTTATACGTTTTTCAATCTCATAGAAAACGAAATAACTTTCCGAACAACCCAATATAAATGATTATAACAAATTATATAAATAATAATAGTTAATTATAAATATAAGACAAATATTAAATTGAAAAGACTAAATAAATACAACTAATGTAAAACTTTATGAAGCACAGTATAAATACAGTAATTACCTAAAAATATTTTTGTGTGTGAGTCTTCATCAGATTCAAAACTTGATAAGCTTTCTGTATCATAATCATCATTATAACTATCTAACTTTCGCTTTTGAGCCATTTTACTGTACAAACACCCTAAAAACCGCGCCAAAATACGTACAAAATGAACAAGGTCAAAAAAAAAAAAATCTACCTTCATTATGCAAAGAATGTCATGGAACTCGTACTGCCATCTGTAGATAGTAAAACTAACTAAATTTCTCGAGTAGCATTCGTTTGAAACACAATCAGTGCAGAATAATAATGGCGAACGAAGTCAGCTCGTCAGCGCGCATTGGGTAAAAATTTCACTACGCGAGTAGTGTTCGTTACTAACCATTTCAGTCAAAATCTTGCTCCCGAGCGGAACTCGTTTGCGCGCATTATGAAACAAGATTCGATTGCGAGCTGAACTCGTTCTTAACCATCAAAGGGTTAAAAGAACAAAAGCATTAGCTCGCAGAGCTCGTCGTCGAAGTCAGAAGGAATCTTGGTCTCGCTATCTTTCTTCAATAACATCTTCCACATCCAGTTGGCAGTTATGGAGAAGGGTGGTTTGGTTTAGTTGGGTTTTGTGGCGCAAGGTCCAAAAAGGACAAGCTGCGCCAAACATAAAGTTTCAACGAAAATTAATAAATAATAGGCAAAACCCAAACTCAACTTTAAAAATTTAAAATACAAAAATCAATGTATATGTTTATTTTAAAATCCAAAAATAGCATAAGTACATTTGAAAGTAAAATGAATTTTTAAAATTTAAATAAAATTAAGGAAACCAATTTCCCTTAAAAAGGAAAAAAGGTTTCGGTGGGGTGACTCCCCCACTAAATCATACATAGTTAAAAGGTCTGTTCCAAAATATTTAAAACGGTAAATGTTAAAATATGGGCATGAAATTAAAATATGAATAACTGTATATGGTACATCACACGTTTCACACCAGGGATTTAGTTCACTTAAAAACAAATGTCTGTGTGTGAAACGTGTGTGTCCGATACGAAGGCGAGTCAATCTGACATCTGCTCTTCGTAACGGTAAAATTGATGATGGAATGAGGTATGGAAAGATGGCATGTAGTTTATTGGAGACCTGCATACTCCATGTCTCCTGCCATAGAGAATTTACAAATTTTTTAACAACCCTTCTCACATCGATAAGTGGGACATATGAATGAAGTATGGACGATGCAGCTTTAGCAGCTGCATCTGCCCTTTCATTTCCCTCTAGACCTACATGACCTGGGATCCAACAGAAAATGATGTCATAACCCTTGCCAGCAAGGGAATCCAGAGCTCCAAAAATCTTGGACACAACGGGATGACAATAATTGGAATTTTTCAACGCTTCTAATACACTCAAACTGTCAGTATACACGCAGATTTTATTAAATTGCTCTGTATTCACTAGCTGAAGAGCTTGAAAAATAGCGGTAGCTTCAGCTGTAAAGATGGAGCAGGACGTATGAAGGCTGTAACCATAACTGGCATTGGCATAGAATATGCCACAGCCAACATGTCCTGCAGTTTTAGATCCATCTGTGAATACAGGCGTGTATGAAGAATACTGACAGCGATGTGAAAAGAAAAGCTGTTGAAAAACCATTGATGTTGTGTCCGATTTTCCAAAGTGAGCAAATGGATTAATAATATTAATCTGTGGATCATACCAGGGTTGATGTGAATGTAAGTCCGTTTTAGTGAAACGGACATGATGTAGGTCTGTTAGAAAGAGTTGAGCCTTAGTTCGAGTAAGAAAGGGTTGGATGCAATAGGAACGCGCATCATACAATCTCTTCAAGGCAGGAGTATATACCAAGGATCGTAAAGGATGTTTACTGTCAGACATGACTTTAGCGTAATAATTGAGAGACAGCTGCATTCGTCTCAGGTCTAAAGGCAATTGTTGACAAATTGCATACAGACTCTGGACGGGTGATGTGCGGAATGCTCCCGAACAGATTCTCAAAGCAGAGTGATGCACAGTGTCCAATCTGCGTAAGACAGAAGACCTAGCAGATCCATAAACAACACATCCGTAGTCAATACGAGATAAAATGAGTGCCTTATAGACACGAAGCAGTGACAAGCGATCAGCACCCCAAGATGTATTTGACAACACCTTGAGGATATTAAGCGATCGCTCACACTTCTTCCGCAAATATAAAATATGCGGAAGAAAAGTCAATTTTCGGTCAAATAAAACACCAAGAAATTTGATCTCGTTGACCACGGGTATTGTAGTGTCGTTGAGATGGATAATAGGATCATTGTGAAGGCTAGTCTTCTTGCAAAAATGGACACAGCAACTCTTGCTTGGAGATAATGTGAAGCCATTCTCGGCACACCATGCAGCTATTTTATTAACAGATGTTTGTAGTTGTCTCTCAATTAATCGCATGTTGGATCCTTGGCAAGATATTTGCAGGTCATCCACATACATAGTGCCATTAACAGAAGGTGAAAGGTGATGGAGGATGTTACTGATGTATAAGTTAAAAAGTGAGACACTTAAAATAGAACCCTGAGGTACACCCTCATATTGGATAAAAGTATTGGATGTAGAGGATCCAATACGTACTTTAAAATTACGGGAGCGAAGAAAGTTTTGTAGGAATATCGGGAGATTACCCCTAAAACCAAAATCATATAATGTACGGAGAATTCCATATCGCCAAGTACGGTCGTATGCCTTCTCGATGTCGAAGAAGATGGAAACCAGATGGTTTCTCCGCACAAAAGCGTTGCGGATCTGGGTTTCCAAATATGTAATGTTATCAAGAGTGGATCTACCTTTACGGAATCCACTCTGATTGATATGTATGCATTTATTTTCTTCTAAGACATATACGAGACGGGCGTTGACCATACGTTCGAGAGTCTTACAAAGGCAACTCGTCAGAGCTATAGGTCGGTAATTTGATGGTTCTGAGGAATCCTTACCAGGCTTCAGAACCGGAATTACTATTGCTTCATTCCAAAGAGATGGAAATTCATTTTCAGTCCAGATCCTATTGAACAAAAGCAATAAGTTCGATAGGGAATCTGGACTTAAATGTTGAAGCATAAGGTAGCTAATTCCATCAGGTCCTGGACTGGTATTATTGGTCTGCTGTAAAGCTTTCTTCAATTCTAATAATCCAAATTCGCAGTTGTAGGATAAGTTTTGTCCATGGTTGAAATGAATTGGTCTTCGCTCAGCACGACTCTTAGTCCTTAAAAACGAAGGACTGTAAGAGTCAGTGCTTGAGACACTAGCAAAACTTTCACCAAGGACGTTAGCTATTTCCTTAGGAGAAGAGTGTATAGCAGCTCCGGTTTTTAGAATAGGAATGGAGAATTCCCTATAAATACCATTGGCTGCTTTCACTCTTCTCCACAACTGCTTACTGGTTATGGAAGAATTTATTGAAGATATTAGACCAGGATTCCTTCTTACTTCTACGACGAGCTCTGCGAGCTAATGCTTTTGCTCTCTTAAAGGCAATAAGATTCTCCGTTGTGGGGTATCTCCTAAACAACCCCCATAACTTCCTTTGTCTCTTATAAGTTATTTGACATTCTTCATTCCACCATGGTTTGCACCGCCTGTGTGTTTTGGAGGAACTTTTAGGAATTGTAATTTCAGCTGCACTTATAATTGTTTCGGTGACTCTTTGAACGGCATCATTTATGTTTCGTATCATGACCATTGTATTGTCAACAACTGCCAATTGTGTAAACTGCGTCCAATCTGCCCGACTGTACACGTAAGTAGGTATGCGTTGCTGCACACTACTACCTCCAGTCTGGGAGATGACGAGTGGGAAATGATCGCTGTTATGCAAATCATTCCCTACAGACAATTTTAAAAAAGGCAGAAGTGAGGGAGAACAAATGGCCAGATCAAGAGAATGAAACGTTCTTGTGGGTACGTGGAAATAAGTTTTCTCGTCGGTGTTCATCAGACAGAGACAATTATCAGTTAGAAACCGCTCTATCTGACGACCGCGAGAATTCGTATCACTACTTCCCCACAAAGAATTATGGCCGTTAAAGTCACCGAGTAACAAAAATGGACGAGGCAGCTGAACAACTAAGTCATCGAGTTCCTCTTGGCGGATGATATCATGTGGTGGCAAATATAAACTACAGACTGTAATCAAGCAAGTTGTGTGAATTCTCACAGCTACAGCCTGTAGAGTTGTATTTAATAGATGGACAGTGCTGGGGAAATTATTAGATGTTAATATACATACACCTCCAGACACTGCACCATCGTCACCACAGTCTTTTCGAAAGCATTTAAACCCACGTACAGTTATGTTATTTGCAGACTTCAGGAATGTTTCCTGAAGTGCCACACATGCGGGGTTATAAGCTGACGTTAAAGACTTGATATCATCAAGATGTGATCGCAAACCATGGCAGTTCCACGAAACAAAGGAAGTTATTATTTAAATTGAAAAGCTCCATTCCCGGAGCTGGAAGGCATATCATCTGACATCTCCTCGAACGATATATCATCATCCGAGGGATGGAGAGAAACTGCATCAGCTTCCAGGGATAAGGCCCTGCGGGTGGATATAGAGGGTCTAACAGAACCCTCTTTTGAAGATTTTAATTTCAAGGCCTTTAGAGATTTTGATTTATAAGATTGAGCTTTTCTTACAGTAGGAGATTTAGGTGGTTTCTGGTTTTGTGCTGTTTTTACAGTGGGTAATCTAACTGGGGGAAGCGTCATCGTGTCTGTTTGAGTGCTAATTGATCTGGTTATTTTTTTTGTTGCGGTTGCATAGCTAACTCCAGGTTTAGGGCAGCGAGAGGTAACTTGCCGTCTTGCCTCTGGGTATGAACAATTAGTTTTAACTTTTATCGTGGTGATTTCTTTCTCAAGTACCCACGTAGGACAACTACGAGAATAGGAGGGGTGATCGCCGTGACAGTTCACACACGCCTCCTTCGCTGTGCAGGTCGAGCTATCGTGGCCAACTGCTGCGCAACGAGCGCAAGTCAGTTTGCCCCTGCAAGCATTCTTCGAGTGACCGAAACGTTGGCACTGGAAACACCGCAAGGGATTTGGAATGTAAGGCCGGACGGGCAAATTCATGTATGCAGCTTTTACAGACTGCGGAAGGTCTGGCGTCGCAAAAGTCAGAATGAGATGTTTAGTATTTATAAACTTCCCATCTCTTCTGACTGTGATGCGTTCAACAGCACAGACCTTCTGATTCTGCAAGTTTTCCAGAATTTCATCCGTCGGCGTAAACAACAAATCTCTTGCGGATACAACACCACGAGTAAAGTTCAAATTACCATGAGGTGACACCGTTACCTCTATGTCAGCTAGACGATTCATTTTAAATAGCATGGCTGCCTGAGTAGCATTTGCAACCTCTACCAGCAAATCACCAGATCGCACTTTTCTAATGTTTTTAACTTCCCCTACAGTGCCCGATATTCCTTTTTCTATTAGAAAGGGGGAAACATTTTCAAAATTACCCTCCTTTCTTTTAATTATAAAGAATTTACAATTTAAGTTTTGAAACTGTTGCTCCCGTGGGAGAAAAGATTTTGTTTTATTTTCCATTTATTTAGATTAAAATTTCGGGATCTGACCGCACCACCCACCACCGAGTCCAACAAGGGGATGCAGACCAGCTGCACCAGTGCTAGCCAGATCCTATACGCTCACAGTACATCCCTGAGATGGCCTCCACCCTTAACGAGTCATCCAGCAGATGTACCGATCGCTTGATCCATAAAGCCGATTGATGTGCTGAGGACCACAACACACCTCCCGTTTACCTGAAGCAGAGGCCAAAGTAATGTGTTGGTCTCTGGGGGCCTCAATTACCAGGACCCTCCTTTCCAGGGACACGGGTCTCCACGCACGGCAAACACGTGGGTGATTTAGTCCCCAAGAGTAGCTAATAGCAACAGAGCGGCGACAGCTGCTCAAGGGGAGCCCTCAACCTCGTAAGAGGCAACCACAATGAGGGGGAAAAGGAAGGAAAAGCAGAAGGGAGAAGAAGACAAGAAAATAAAGAAGAGGACAGATCACTGGGGTACCTCGGGATTGTGACACCCGTGTTTACTTAAAGAAAGTAAACCCCCTGAGGGGATGGAGAAGGGTGAATTCAGCCAATGGTATCTATAAGGAATTTTTATTCCTGTTTTAAAAAAAGGAGCTGCTATGCATTCTTCTCCCATGGATATCGCTGATGTCCTCGGTGAAACGTTTTCTAGTGTCTCAAGCACTGACAACAGTCCTTCGTTTTTAAGTATTCAAGTCATGCTGAAAAAATACCAATTCGTTTCAACCATGGGAAAGCTTTACCTTATAACAACGAATTTTGGATGTCGGAACTGGAGAAAGCTTTGAAGCAGGCCTATAACACCAATCCAGCTGCAGATGGAATCAGCTATTACATGCTTCAACATTTAGGTCCAGAATCCTTATCGAACTTATTGCATTTGTTCAATAGGACCTGAACTGAAAATGAATTTCCGTCTCTTTGGAGTGAAGATATAGTGATTCCGATTCTAAAGCCTTTTGAACCTTCACATTATCGATCAATAGCTCTGACCACCTGCTTATGTAAGACTCTCAAACAAATGGTAAATTCATGACTCGTATATGTCTTTAAAAAAATAAATGTATTCCTATAAATCAGAGTGGCTTCCGTAAAGGAAGATCCACTCCAGATAATATAACATATTTGGAGACCCAGATCTGCATTGCTTTTGTGCGAAGAAATCATTTGGTCTCCATTTTCTTTGACATACAGAAGGCCTACGACCGTACGTGGCGATATGGAGTTCTCCGTACATTATAAAGTTTTGGATTCAGAGGTATTTTACCGATATTCCTTTAAAAATTTTTACGCTCTCGTGTTTTTAAAGTTCGTATTGGTTCATACACATCCAATACTTTTACACAATCTGAGGGTGCTCCTCAGGGCTCAATTTTAAGTGTAACCCTTTTCAGCTTGAACATAAGTAACATTTTATATCGCCTTCCATTATTTGTTCATGGAACATTGTTCGTTAACGACCTGCAAATATCAAGCCAGGGGTCCAATATACGGCTAATTGAGAGACAATTACAAACGGACTTGCTGCATGTTAATAAACTTGCTGCATGATATGCTAAGAATGGACATTCTCTTTCTCCTGGCAAGAGTAGCTGCGTCCACTTTTGCAGGAAGACAAGCCTACATAATGATCCAATGGCTTATATCAACAGTACACCAATACCTGTGGTCTATGAGGTGAAATTCCTCGGAGTGATATTTGACCGAAAATTTACTTTTCTTCCGTATATCCTATATCTGCGGAAGAAGTGTGAGCGGTCACTTAATATCTTCAAAGTGTTATCAAACAACTGTTGCGGTGCAGATCGCTCTTCACTCCTTCGGGTTTATCAATCACTGATTTTATCCCGCATTGACTACGGATGTATTGTGTATGGATCTGCTAGGTCTTCTATCTTACGCAGATTGGACACTGTCCATCACTCTGCCTTGAGGATATGTTCTGGTGCATTCCGCACATCACCCATCCAGAGTCTATACATCATTTGTCATCAGTTGCCACTAGACCTGTGACGAATGCAGCTGTCTCTCAATTTCTATTATAAAATCATTTCGATCCCTCATCATCCACTACTCTCCATGGCTCCTAACGCTTCTCTCAAAAGACTACATAATGCTCGTCCTATGAGCATCCCAGCTTTTCTCACACGAATTAAGACAAAATTGTCTCTTACCGAACTACGTGATTTGCGGATTGAATCACCTGATTACTTTGCACATCCACCTTGGTATGACCCGACATTTGATTTGATTTATTTTTTGCTCATTATGGAAAATCTGACACAACACCTATTGTCTTTCAACAGCTATTCACTTCTCATCGCTGTCAGTTCCAGTCATACAAACCTGTATTCACAGATGGATCTAAATCAGCAGAACATGTTGGCTGCGGTATTTTTTATTAATAAAGCAACTTTCAGTTACAGCCTACATTCATCCCGCTTTATCTTCACAGATGTTGATTCACCGGTAGATATTATCAATCCATTTGCTCAATTTAGAAAATCGGACACAACTACAACAGTTTTCCAACAGTTCTATCTATCTCATCGCTGTCAGTATTCATCACACACGCCTCTATTCACAGATGTGTCTAAAGCTGCAGGACATGTTGGCTGTGGCATATTGTATGCTAATATCAGTTATAGTTGCAGCCTCCATACGTCCTGCTCCATCTTTACAGCTGAATCTACGGCTATTCATCAAGATCTTTAGCTTGTGAATACAGAAAATTATCATAAAATGTGAGTGTATACTGACAGTTTGAGAGTATTAGAAGCGTTGAAAAATTCAAATTATTGTCATCCTGTTGTTTCCAAGAGTTTTGGAGCATTGGATTCCCTTTCTGGCATGGGATATGAAATCATTTTCTGTTGAATCCCAGGTCATGTAGGTCTAGAACAGTGTTTCTCAACCGCCGGTCCGCGGAAAGGTACCGGTCCGCAAGAAATATTTACCGGTCCGCGAAATATCCAGCTTTTATAGGCCGACCACTGATACAGTACCTACATTACAATAATAATAGTTTACTAGTTTAAAAAATAATGTAATTTTTGATGAAAAATACAACAAACTGGCAACTATGTACCTAATCGCGTTTCATAAATTGCCGTACCACCAGCGTTGCCAGTCTATTATAATTATAATAGATCTATTATTATTCAGCAGTCATTTTACGTTGTCACGTTACTCACCAAATCTGTTACTATTTTGAGTTTTTATGAAATTTACAAAATTACCCTTTACTTAAATTAAAAAAAAAAAAACAAACTGCCGGTACCTCGGCACTCTTTTTTACTATTCCATGAAATCTATTACATTTTGAACTGTCGACTTATTCCTTTTAATCAAATTGTTCTGGCAACACTGCTTAGAACACCAGTTAGGGTGCGCCTGTCTGCCTTGGTGCCTTGTGTATCCCTGATTACTTGAACGCTGACTATCGCAGTATCTCAGTGTTCAAGGCGTCTGGCGTCTTGATTACGTTTTGTTTTTGGTTATTCTGCACACTTGGGCAATTCTTGAAAACTATTTATCAGCATAAGTTTTTAATAACTTCTGAATTTAATATTATGCTATAACTACTATTTCTGTAACTTTAGGTATATAAAATCAATAACCAGAATGAGTAAGAAGGAAACGAAATGCATATTACTAAATTTCGGGCAAAGAAAGGATTTTCAAAAACCAAGTACGTCGTCCGCCCCTTCGAATACAGATGAAAGTGAATATAATCCACAATCTTATCTGTAAATTATAACAAACAAAATGCTTTAAAAATTATGCATGTCTTCATGATTTATCTTTGTGAAAAATTGTGCATTGGGTCGAATTATTAATATTACCGGTCCGCGTGAACGTGTCGAAATATTTTACCGGTCCTTGGAGTAAATTCAGTTGAGAAACACTGCTGTAGAGGGAAATGAAAAGGCAGATACAGCTTCTAAACCATCATCGCTTGTACTTCCTTCATCTGTTCCTTATTTCGACGTGAGAAAAGTTCTTATAAAATTTGTAAATTCTCTCTGGCAGGAGTCATGGAATATGCAGGTCTCCAACAAATTGCGTGCCATTTTTCCATACGTCATCCCATCATTAGTTTTACCGTTACGAAATGCCAATGTTCTATTAACTCGACTTTGTATTGGACACACACGTTTCACACACAGACATTTAATCCATGTTGTGAAACGTGTGATGAACCGTATACAATTTACCTTATTTTAATTCCATGTCATTATTTTAACCATCAACGTTTACAATTTTTTAAAACTGATATTTTAACTATTGATTTGCTAGGGGAGCCACCCCACAGAAACCTATTTCCATTTTTGAGAGCAATAGGTTTCTTGCATTTTATTTAATTAACATTGAAATTTTATATTACTGAAATTTTGTTTTTCACTTTTATTTTATATATTCTTAACTTTAATTACATTATATACAACCTTTTGTTTTTTAACATTTTAATGTTTCTTGGGTTTCTAAATAATACTTATACACGGAATCATAGTTTTGGCGCAGCTTGTCCATTTTTGGACCTTGCGCCACAAAACCCAACCAACCAACTAACCAGCCTTCAGTGCAGCCCATCAACTACATGTTTTCAAATCTGTAGGAAATAAATCTGTCCACTCATTGCAGCAACTATTAATGAAGCTTTTTTAAATCTTGATTAGCTTTTTAAACAAGAACCCATTTGTAGGAAATGCCACGCAGGGGTAGAATCAGCTCATCATATCCTATATGAGTGTGATGCTCTTGCCCTTACAAGATTCACTACTCTAGGTAATCCATATCCTAAAGAGTTACACCTAAACTCCATTGAGGGCCTATCAGACAAAGTAGGTGACCCAAGACAATGGAACTAGGAAAAAATTGGGCTTGGAGCATGGTACAAAATGCAACAATGCAGAGGTGCCACATATCTGACAAGCTCAAGAGAAGAAGAAGAAGAAATCTTGATTAATGAATGAGCTACGGCTCATACCAAGGAATGTAGGTTGTTAGCATTTCGTCTCATATAACAATTAGTCAATCGTTATTTTTTTCCACGCGTATGTTAATTCGAAAAGTTAATTGCATTTAAAATCAAACATCTTGGACTGTTTGAACTTCTGAAGTGATGAACAGAAACATTTAAATAAAAAAGGAATATAGAAATGTTATAATATAAAAAAGGAATATATAGATCAATTATAGCTTAAGATCTTACCAGTCGGAATTGAAAATAAATTACTCTTTATACAAAATAAAAATGCAATAAAATAAATTAGATTTATAAATATTC
>JAPDSC010065727.1:5421-17701 GCA_026290005.1 Latrodectus geometricus | reverse complement strand
AAACCAACCATTCTATGAGTATGAAATCATGCTACGACCAGAAAAATGGTAAAAGTTATTGGACTAGAATTGAAAATATACAATTCAATAAAATATTTATTCGCTATACGTTTATCATTTTCATATAAAACGAAATAACTTTCCGAAGAACCCAATAGATAAAATTATTTAACATGAGAGATATAAAATAAAAAATATTTTCAAATATATACTTACTTATTTTAAATTGATTATTGATTGAACATATAAGAATTATATTTTTTCAAAAATGATCGAAGGCTTTATATATATATCTCAAATCATTCAAGGTTCAAATTTTCTAAAAATGAAATTTTTTCTATCAAAAATACTGAAACAATGCCATTTTTTACTTTGCACTTGACGATCAATCATCCATGACAATGCGGACTTCAATTAAACATAATGCCATTTTTTTTCCAAAAACATGTTAAGGGTAAGAACATATGTTTTGTATTTGAGGAACGATTATATGCCTCCGTCTATATGAACATTTTAAAAAAGTTGAAGACATTGCAAATTCTTGAAACCAAAAATATGACAGTTTCAAGTCATCCTTGTGTCTGATGATGTAACACATTTTGTCTGTTATGCAACAAGTTAGTTGACGATAAATCATTAAACGGTGAAAATGCGCTTTAGGTCCTCTACTCTGCTAACTTGGCGAAAGTGTGCTGTGGATCCCGTACTTGGCGGGTTTGCAAAAACGCTGTTGCCATGGCGATAATGGAATACGATTTTTAACGGTTTTAAACTAATTAGCAACCAATGAAAATAACCGATTTTTCAAACTGAAACTAATTAACGACCAATGAAAACGCTAAAAGAAAAAAACCAATTAATGAGCATGCGCGAAAAAGCGCAAATTATTTCCTTCGGAGGTTGCCATAAAGAGCTCATTAGGTATAAAAACGTCCGGTTTACCACACTTGGTGCATTTATCGCCACGTTGGCAGAGTAGGGGACCTAAACCGCAGTTTACGAAATAAATAAAAGTAAAATAAAAATAAATCGTCCTTGCCGATTTAAACTAAAAAGTAGATGAAGTAAAGTAGATGTTTTGTCTCTCCTTTTTATTTTGCTTTTTCTTCTGTTCTATTGTCAAGATGCTAATGGCTACAGTCAATGGAAGATAGCTTCTCAAAACGATGCTTTGGTTTTTACACATGGAAACCTGTTTATTATGAAAATAAACTTCCAAAAATATTTTCAATTTTGATTCTAAAAGAGTTCAAGCCTCAGACACTCACTCGATGTTATGTTTCTGAAGTACTTGGAACCATCCGTGTTTTACGCACAAAATGTTCTCCAAAGTATTTTTGAATACAAATCGAACCAGTCATCAGGTGAAAAATATTTAATATTTTCAAAACTATTCAACTACAGTTAAACGACTTGTAAGCTCATTGCTAGAATTCTTTGAGAATCGCTTGAAACCGTAGTTATCTCTGTCTCGTAACAATCAATGTAACGCACAATAAAATCTATTGAAATTTTTTACAAATAGATTGGTTTCTACAGAAGAATTTTTAAAATATTAGATACTGTGTATCCAAGATTTAAGTTTGATATTGTGTGCATACGAAATTATGCACACAAATGCATTAATAACTTGAGAAAATGTGATTTTTAAATACTGAGAAATAAAAACAAAATTTTCCAATAAGAGAAATTAAGTCAGTATTCTAACTTTTTTGTTATAAAATATGAATGTATTTATTGTACAAAAAATATATGCACATATATTTTTGAATAGATACAAACACGTACTAGAATTTATTTATTGTTTGCATAAACGATCAAATATTAATATTCAATGTGCTTTACATGAAATGAATTTATCTTTACTGATGATCAAGAAGTATTTATATTTTAATAGTGGTATCGAGAAAGACAAAATCTCCAAGAGTATATAAAATTACCTATCCCACTAAGATCCTATCCCTCAAAAATGGGTGAAGCGCGAGACAAATCTGGATATCGAGCTGGTTTGAAATATCTGGCAATTTTCCGCGAGACAGCGCTAATTTCAATTTCCGCAGGAAAAATATACCACGTTGATATCGAGAGTACTAGTTATTACAAGTTTACATTTGAAGAGGAGGAGTTAATCATAAATCTTTATAGAGGTAATAATATTTTTTTTAATGTTGCAATCGGAAATGGAACCGGAATGTAAACAAATTCTCATTGGTTTAAAATATCCATGACGTCAGATTACAACGTCACACTAAGACCTCCATAAGACGGGGTTTGTATACCATAAGACGGTGTCTCAATCGGATGGTCTACCGAGTTTGCGGCCTGCCTTAAATCTTCTTAAATGAAAAGTAAATAAAAACGAACTCCTAACCTGTGTATCTTTCAAGTATTTTTCAACTGGCATTTTACATCATTAAACTTACGAAAAACGTTTTGAGAATTGTGAAATCTGTGAGATTGTGTATGTTTTGATCTTAAATATTTTTTATTCATATGAATTCGACGCGTTCTCATTAATCGAAACTGAATTAAACATCTAAGATTTATGAACCAATGTATGTAATTTATGAAGCAAACCAACAAATTGAACGCTAAGATGTGGAAAAACCTCATGAAAAAGCAGCTTCACCCGGAGTGAGGCTGATCGTTGGCCATGGCTGCTGGTTGTGACGAGGCTCCCGCCAAATTGTCTGGTTATTGTAGGTTGCTAAGGTAACAAGAACCATCCTATTTCAAATAGGAGGGAACAATGTTATGAATGAGTGGTATTTATATACACTAAATGCAATCAATAACTCACTTCATTCTCAGATTTGAACTACTAAAGGTTGTTGCTATTGATTTTGTTCTTTAAAATCCATTTAAAAATATATTTTTATCGTTTTGCAAATTAATACAAAATTTATGTTGAATATCGTAATGACCAATGAAATTTTCTTAATAATTACGAAAAGTTATAAAAATATTTGATTTGAAAAATTTTCCATAAATTCATTTTATTCTTTTGTTCCCTAGATTTTTTTACATTATAATTTTAAATTAAAATTCGATTTATAAAATAAATTGAATTTAAATTAATTGTTATTATATATTTTATATATTTATGTATAATTGATATATATATAAATATAAATATATATAAATATATATATATATATATATATATATATATATATATATATATATTTATATATATATATATATAATACAAATTATTAAACAATTATTAAACAAAACCGTTCTGCACTGATTCATTTTGGTAACACAATCATTCAATAAATAACAAATGCTAATTTGTCTCATTTAATTTCATTTTGGTTCTACAAATAAATGATTTTCATACACAAACCTTGATTTTAATTGAAATCTCTCAATTAAATTATTTTAAGAGTTAATTATCGCCTATGATGCCATTATGACCTGATTTACAGAAGATGAACAAAGTTTGGCGGGACTCTCCTGGACAGAAACATGCAAAAAGCATGATTTTCAACTCATCTGAGAAAATTGCATCTGAAATTCTTAGACTCCCAAGATTGAAGACTCAAGCAATTGTAGGCTTCATTACTGGGCACTATCATTTCAGGAAACACCTTCATACAATGGGGCTTTTTAAACAAGAACCAATTTGTAGGAAATGCCACGCAGGGGTAGAATCAGCTCATCATATCCTATATGAGTGTTGCCCTTACAAGATTCACTACTCTAGGTAATCCATATCCTAAAGAGTTACACCTAAACTCCATTGAGGGCCTATCAGACAAAGTAGGTGACCCAAGACAATGGAACTAGGAAAAAATTGGGCTTGGAGCATGGTACAAAATGCAACAATGCAGAGGTGCCACATATCTGACAAGCTCAAGAGAAGAAGAAGAAGAAGATGACCTGATTGATTAAGGTATTTATTCTTGCTATCGGAGAACAGTGAGTCCCAATCGAAGATCCGTCTCATGGTGGCTGAAGTGCATAAAATATTGTGATCTAATGTCTTTCATGTGAAATGATACCTCTATCAGACAAAGTTCTTGCTTCTTAATGACGAAGACTTTCAGGGCCACTATATAAAAGTGTCCTCATTGCTGCCCTATGTTTTGCTCGATATAAAAAGTCGGACAAACCAGGAGCTTCAACACTCTTCTCACCGCTGCCAGTATTCATTCACACCTGTATTCAACGACGGATCTAAAATAACAGGACATGTTGGGTGTAGAGTTTTCTTTGACAATGCGCCTTTCAGTTACAGCCTGCTCCATCTTTACTGCTGAAGTAACAGTTATATACCACACTCTCTAGCATGTGAATACAAATGACCATCGTCGATGACCATCGTGTATTCATTCACACCTGTATTCAGTGACGGATCTAAAATAACAGGATCCTTGACTTAATTAGGTTGGAAAAAATGATATAATGATATAATGCAAATTGCTTTTAAAATCGTCCATTCAATTCGTTCAAGAAGTCTTCAGAGAAGACAATTTCTGTCGCTTTTGGAAGAAACTGAATCAGAGTACGGAGATCCCTTATTGCACACAGACGTGAGGTGGCTAAGCCGTGGTGCTTTTTTAAAAAGATTTCGTATTCTGTTACCAGAAACAAGAAATTTTCTACAAATAAAAGGAGAGCACATTACTGAATTGGAAGATGAGAAATGGCTCAAGTTTGGAAGAAATACTCAATTTTATGATATTTCCATTTAATGAAAATATCAACATTGATGGAGTATCTGAAAAAATGGGACATTTAATAGATACCACATCAGTCACGGTCGAGGAAGAAATTATTAAATTAAGATGCGATATATTTCTTAAATCCAGAGCATCTAGCGATACTGATTTTTGGAAATTAATTTCTCGAAAAAAGTTTCCAAATATTTACATTTTTGTATTTGAAATCATACTTTGGATCGAGGTATCTTTGCGAATCTGCTTTTTCAATCAAAAAAGACTTAAAAACCAAATATCGGTTGCGTTTAACAGATGAACATTTAATTTCGTGTTAATGCATTGCAATAAGCTCGTACTAGCCATAATATAATAAACTTGTCGCAGATATACAGTGCCAAATTTCAACTAAACGAAGTGAATAAGTTGGTCAATTTTTGATTAATGAAAACCTAGATTGTTTTCGTCAGTAAATTTTTATTTTGTAAATATTAAGTTTTCTCTTAGAAAATTAAATAATTTACCATTTCTTTCTTGTATCCGAAAATAAATGTATCAATATGTACGTTTCATTAATTTAGCTCTGCCATCGGTAGACCACCTTGGATTTTTTAAATGTGGAGTAGACCACGGATCCCATAAGTTTGGTCACTCCTGCTCTAAAAGAAGGGTAAACACATTTTTTGATGTCGTAGGATTTTACTCTTTCACTTTTTCATAGAACATCCTTTGTATTTACTTTTGAAATCTACCTTCGACGATTTTTACATTATTTAATTGTGTGACAATTTCTGTCATATATATACTCTGATCGAAAAGTGTTATAATCCAAGTCTGAATTGTACAATTCTGTGACCTGTATAAATTGCTTTCCAATTTTTTAATCGTTTTAATAATCATTAAAACGGAATAATTTTTACTATGTTTGGCTAATTATTTTTTCAAATGAAATATGTGCTTCAAAATCGAACACAAATTATTATGCAAAATTTCAAACAGAGAACTCTACCCAAGATTTCAGGCAAAGCTTTCTGAAAATCATTTTTTTCGACTGAAATAGATTGAACAATTTTAGGTTACAAATTTGAAAGAGTAAAATTTTGTCATAATACTTCTATTGAATTTTAGTGTATTATGTAATGTGTTTCTGATTTTTTTTTTTACGAAAATTAATTTTGAATTGAATTATATTCACAATCAAGTATTGGCATTGAAAAAAAAATCAATGTCAAACTTGAAATTTCCGAAATAGAAAAAAAATCATTGAAAAATAATATAGGCAACATATGGTACTCAATCGTATTACGAGTGAAGTTGTCATTCATCGATATTTCTTTGTGTTTGAGAGCTCATTTGACAGAACAACTGCTGCTGTATAGAAGTAATTCGAGTTTCTTTAATGTTTTCATTTTTGCTCAGATAAATTTCAGACAGCACTTGTGTTTGTATCAGGGCTTCGAACCGTAATTTTTTTTGTTCCGGTTTTCGTTCCGGTTCAACTAAAAAATTAATATCGGTTCAGTTCCAGTTTTCGCTCCGCCAAAGATAACTGTTTTCGTTTCAGTTCCAAATGAATAATTTCATTTTATGTATATTCTTATTTGTACTAAAAATATAATTCTATAATAAACAAAAAATGTAATTCTATCAAAATTTAGAAGATTTTATTCTTTTTTTAATTGGTGCACTATGTGAATTGATACAAACATAGTCTGAGAAAATGTGCTATTAATATGCAGAACAAATAGATTTTAAAAATCAATACACTGGTACTTACGTTATCAGTAATCAACATCAGAAGACAGAGCCGTATGAGGACTTGGCGAAAAAGGTGGCCGTCAGGGGCGCAACTGAGTTTGGAGCGCAAAACAAAAGAATAGAGAGCCGGTTGAGAGTTACATGCTATTTTTTATTTATTCTTTACTTGACTAAATACTTCTAGTTGACCATTGTAGTCTCCAGGAATTAATACCAACTGTCACTAGCCTTTTTACGTTTCCTAACCAATTAGACAAAGACACGTATTATTACGCGTACATCACATACTTCCTGCTGAGCAGCTGGTGACAAACAATTGTACCTATCCTGAGGCTAGGAAAATTGTTGCCTCTCGTACGCTACAGCCTAGAATGAGTTATGCAGCAAAAAAAGTCACCTAATGCTCTAGCACACAAACGGATACCCTGCCACTTCTTGTAAAGAGATTACCCCAAGTATCAACTGAAAGACCAAAATCAACATCTACATTAAATAAAGATCTTCCTTGGCTAAGCGTTAAGGCATCCAAATTAAAATTTGCAGAGAAGGTCCTCGAAAATCCTCCTTATCCACCCGCAGTGCCATATCATCCCTGGAAAATGATGTTGTCTCTCTTAATCCCTCGGACGATAATTTATCGCTCGAGGAAATGATTGAAGACTCGCCTCCCAGCTCCAGGAGAGGGGCTTTTCAATTTGTATTATTTGTTGGGACTTCCATGGTTTGCGTTCAAATCTTGAAGACATCAAGTCCATTATATCAGCTTATAACCCCGCATGCGTAGCACTTCAGAAAACATTCCTGAAGTCTTCGAATAATATCACTAAGCAAGGGTTTCAATGCTTTAGAAAAGACTGTGGTGACGATGCTGCAGTGTCTGGAGGTGTTTGCATATTAATGTCCACTGATTTCCACAGCATGGTCCATACAATCTATACAACTCTACAGGCTGTAGCTATCAGAATTCACACACCTTGTTTGATTACATTCTGTAGTTTGTATTTACACCACCACGTGATGTTCTCCGCCAAAAAGAACTTGATACATTCATTGATCAGCTGCCTACAACATATTTTTTATTCAATGACATTAAAGACCATAATACTTTGTGCGGAAGTGATGATATTAATTCTCGTCGTTGTCAGATAGAGCAGTTTATTTCTGATAACTGCCTCTGACTGCTTAATACCAACGAGAAGACATACTTCCACGTACCCACAAAAACATTTCATTCTTTCGATCTTGCCATTTTTTCTCCCTCACTTCGGCCATTGAGTTTTAGAGTAGGGAATGGTCCGCATAACAACGATCATTTCCCACTCGTCATCGCTCAGCTAGTGTCTTAAGCTTTATTTCTTATAGTCCTTCGTTTTTAAGAACAAAGAGTCGAGCTGAGTAAATGCCAATCCGTTTGAATCATAGACAAGCTTTGCTTTATAAATGCGAATTTCGGGTGTTGGAATTGAAGCGAGCATTACACCAGGCTAATAGTACCAGCCCAGAACCTGATGGAATCAGCAACCAAATGCTTCAGACTCCCTATTGAACTTACTACACTTGTTCAATAGGATCTGGACTGAAAATGAATTTCCATTACTTAGGAGCGAAGCAATAGTGATTCCAGTCCTTCACAATGTCGCCTAGTAAGGATCCTTCACATTGTCGATCAATAGCTCTGACGAATTGCCTCTGTAAGACTCTCGAACGTATGGTCAAGCACATCTCGTGTATGTCTTTGAATAAAATAAAGGTATACATGTCCATCAGTATGGCCTCAGTAAAGGAAGATCCACTCTTGATAACATAATTTTCTTGGAAAATCCAAATCCGCAACGCTTTTGTGCGGAGGAACCATCTAATTTCCATCTTCGTCCACATTGAGAAGGCATATGACGTACATGGCGATATGGAACTCTCCGTTCATTATATGATTTTGGCTTTCGGGGTAATCTTCCGATAGCCCTACAAATGTCTTTACCCTCCTGTGTTTTTGAAGTATGTATTGGTCACCTTTTTTTCAATACTTTTATTCAGGCCTAGGGCGTACCCCAGAGCTCTATTTTAACCCCTTGAGGACCAGCGCGGCGGAAATAAAATTCAGTCAAGGGACCGAACGCTCTGAAACGGAGCGTCACTACCGGCCCGCGCATTTTAAGCAGTTAACCCTAATTTTACAAAAAAATTCGTATAAAATCAGCATTTTTATAAAAAGACTCCAAATTTATAAATTATATATATACTATACTGCTATTTAATATGTATTAAAATAAAAATACAACGTTAATACAAATGAATGAAATATGCAAAAAGCTAAAATTATTACTGTGCGCATGAAAACAAATACTATACACAATAAAACAAAGCTGCAAATATTACAAACACGAAATTTAAAAAAGGAAATTAATAATAATATATTCTGAATAAAATCGAAATTTAAAAATTCTGCTGTGTGTGATATAGTTCAAAACGAGGATCCACACAGAGTGTAACATTGCATATATTCCACTCATAATATGATGTTTGTTTTCGATTTTTTTAGCACATACGACACATCTTCTTCTACTTTTATTTCCTTTCCAATCAATATAAATTTTTGGAAAATGTCTACCAGTTAGACGTAATGTTTGAATGTCCGGTAATTTTGGACAAGATATTGAGCTCCTTGGTTTCGTTAATTTTCCTATTATTTGAAGAATAACTCTGGATCTGAATTCTAAAGCACATATTTTCTCGCCTTTTACCTTCGAATATTACATATCCTTTTACCTTCGAATATTACATATCGAGATATTACATATCTCGCTCTATCAAACCTCAAAACGCAAACGCAATTCTACCCCAACATTTTAACTAATAAACGTTCCCTAAATTTCCACAATCTGTCAAAATATAAACACAGCTCGCAATAAATCCTAGCCCTTTAAAGAACCGTGGTTCTCACTTTGTTTACATCAATAAATATATCAAATACAGAAGTATAGAACAGAAATTAATGCCCGTTCATGAAGGTCAAATACTATATGAGTCGACCGTTGTGAAAACCGTTGCCGTTCAACGCCATCTAGTGGCATTTAAAAATGTAAATAAAATGTTCCGATTTCCGATTACGCATACGCGACGCTGGTCTCTCGATATCAATCGGAGCTCTTCACGTGGAAGTGACGCTGGGCTGATAAGATTGGAATCGCTGCGTCGCGTCCACGAGACGTTGGTCACGAACGGGTTAAGCGTAACAATTTTTAATTTATTCATAAGTAGTATTCTGCATTTACTATCAACTTCTGTTTATGTCACTATGTATGTGTATGACCAGCAAATATCTTGCCAAGGTTCGAACATGCGTTTAATTGAGAGACAATTACTGTTAACAAAATAGCTGCATGGTGTGCAGAGAATGGCTTTACACTATTTCCTAACAAGAGCTGCTGCGTCCCTTTTTGTAGGAAGACGAGTCTTCACAACGATCCTGTTATATATCTAAACAACATTCCAATCCCTGTAGTCAATAAGATTAAATTTCTTGGTGTGATATTCGACCAAAAGTTGACCTTTCTTCCGCATATATTACACTTGCGAAGTGCCAGCGATCGCTTAATATTTTCAAGGTGTTGTCAAATACATCTTGGGGTGCTGATCGCTTGTTAATCCTATCAAGCACTAGTCTATCAAGCACTCTTTTTATCACGTATTGAATGCAGTTGTGTTGTGTATTGATCTGCTAGGTTACCTGTTTTACGCAGACTGGATACTGTGCATCACTCTGCTTTGAGAAAATGTTCAGGCGCATTTCGAACGTCAACCGTTCAGAGTCTTTATGCGATTTGTCAGCAATTGCCTTTAGACCTGAGACAGCTGCAGCTGTCTTTTAATTATTACGCTAAGGTTACGTCTAATGGACATCATCCTTTACTTTCCTTGGATTTTACTCATGCACTAAAGAGATTGTATGATACTCGACTTCACAGCATTCAAACCTTTCGCACTCGAGCTAAAGCTCAACTTCTTTTGACAGACCTATATGATGTCCGTTTTACTAAAACGGACTTAAATTGTCATCCATCCAGGTATGATCCACAGGATATCATTATGAATCCATTTGTTCAATTTAGAAAATGAGACACAACTTCAACGGTTTTTCAACAGCTTTATCTATCTCATTGCTGTCAGTATTCATCATACATGCCTGTATTTACAAATGGATCCAAGACTGCAGGACATGTTGGCTGTGACATTTTTTATGCTAATACCATTCAAGGTTACAACTTATATACGTCTTGCTCCATCTTTACTGATGAAGTTAGGCCATCCATCAAGCTAGTGAATGCAAAAACCTTTATAAAGTCTGCGTGTATACTGACAGCTTCAGTATTTTAGAAGAGTTGAGAAACTTAAATAATTGTCCTCCTGTTGTGTCCAAGATTTTGGGTGCATTGGATTCCCTTGCTGGCAAGGGTTAACATTAAAGTTGAAAACCGTCCCACCCGAAGGTATACGGCTGAAATGCTGGCAAGGGTTATGACATCATTTTCTGTTGGATCCCAGGTCATGTAGGTCTAGAAGGAAATGAAAAGGCAGATGTAGCCACTAAAGCTGCATCGTCTGTACTTCATTCATGTGTCCCTCTTTTCGACGCGAGAAGGGTTGTAAAAAGTTTTATAAACTGTCTCTGGCAGGAGTTATGGAGTACGCAGGTCTCTAATAAATTATGTGCCCTCCTCCCATATTTCATTCCATCAACAATTTTACCGATACGAAGAGCAGATGTTAGATTAACTCGCCTTCGACACACACGTTTCTCACATAAGTATTTTTTTCTAAATGAATCAATTCCATGGTGTGAGGAACCATAGATTGTTTATCATATTTTAATCTCAAATCCAGATTTTAGCCTTTGTCGTTTTACATTCCTTAAAACAAATATTTTAACTATGTTTGATTTGGTGGGGCAGCTACCTCACGAAAACCTTTTTGCCTTTTTGAAGTTAATAGGGTTTCCTTGAGTTAATTTAAATTATATTTGTCTTTGTTTTATTTTAATTATAATTAATTTCAAATTAATTATTTACACAGCTTTTTTTCTTGATTTTAATGTTGCTTGGGTTTTCTTTAATTTAGGGTTGATTTTCACAAACCAAGCTTTGGCGCAGCTCTTCCTTTTTCCACCTTTCGCCAGAAAACCCAACGAACCAACCAATATTATTATATCTGTGTGAGGAAAAAATTAATTTTTTATCATTGATATCTAATTTTTTGTCAGCTTCCTCAACGGAAAATGCTTTAATTTTGCTTTATTTAATTCAAAATTGATATCAGAAATTGTACATATAATCTGAAACGATGATAGAACTAGAAAATGTGTTTCAATACAAACATTCTAGATTTCATATAAATCAAAGAAACTGTCTCTGGATATCAATCTCTGTCAAATACAAGTAAAATATTTGTATTATGAAAAGTTTTAATAACTGAGAATTATGCTCTTGTAACTTAAAGATTTCAACATAAAAGATCTGCAATAAAAGTACTGCATCTTATACACATTTTGAAAACGGTTTCGTATAAGCGTTTTCAATATTGCGCATACAAGAATGAAGAATGCAGTTTTAAAGGTTTGAACGTAAGATTTTAAAATAACATTTCGCATCGTTTTGTACACCCTCAAGAAGTTTATTTTATTTAAGTAAATGCGGGTATCACAATCCCCAGGTACCCCAGTGATCTGTCCTCTTCTTTCTTCTCTCCTCTCCCCTTCTGCTCTTTTTCTTCTTCTCCGTCATTGTGGTTGCCTCTTATGAGATTGAGGGCTCCCCTTGAGCAGCTGTCGCTGCTCTGCTGCTATTACCTTCTCTTGGGGACTA
>JAPDSC010065705.1:0-32695 GCA_026290005.1 Latrodectus geometricus | reverse complement strand
TTTTCTGAGATGCAAAGCAATCTAATGAATGCAAACAATTGTAAAGACGTGAACTTGAAATCTTCGTATTAGACTAGGTCACCTTCAAGCCCAAGCAGTCTCTGGTATAATTTACCTTATTGAATATTTGGTATACCATTAACACTTTCACATTGAGAAGTGCTAATACACACTTATCTCTGAGGCCGGCAGTTTCTTTTGCAAGTGTCTGTGCGAAGGCTTTTTTGCTGTTAAGCCTAAATCCATGAATTAACTGAAGTATCAACACATTGTTAAATATATTCTAGTGTCATTATCATTACTACCAGAATCTGTTTCTGAAATATTTTTCATCATTTCTGCTATTTCAGGCTCATTTTTTCGACTCTTCGACATTGCAATGGTAAAAGCAGAAAGAATTCACATGTACAAAATCTAATTATCCACTAAAAACTGGACTGCAAACCAAAATAACCAACCCTCTAGTGAAAATAAAACTCCCTATTATAAACAAATACCACATGCGAATTTAAAGAGCTGTCATAAAGCATTCCTTTTGGAAGCATTTATTTCCCCCTATGTTTATATAATCAAAAACCATATGTATGTGAGTCAAGCTCCTCTCATTTCGAGTAGAAGGTCAAATCTACATGTATCTGAAACATATGGACATACAATGCCATCTTGTAGCAAAAATTATAATTTTTAAAATGTTCAAGGACACTGGCACAAATGTGTGATGGTGAATGAGTAAAGGCTCTGTCATTCCTTTGTGTCGTTTAGGAAATGAGTGTGTTTCTTGCTGGCATGAATATGTGACAGTAGGCATGAAAGAGTTAATAGTAAACGATTTATTTATTTCAAATATATAAATATTGGAATAAAACCTTAACCTAAATCATATTTATATTTCTTACTTTATGCTATTAACTTAGCTTTTGTTTAAATATTATATTTTATAATGTATATTTATTCATGTCAAAATAATTTGAAAAATAAATTTCAAAATTTCCCACATTCACCTTTAAAATTGTTAATAACAGAAATTATTTCTTTAAATCTTTATGTTTAGGTGCACATAATTTGTACTAGAAGATTTAATAATTTTTTTATTTAATATCTACATTCATGTTATACACAATCAAAGTAAAAAAAAATATAATGACATATCACACATTAAAATAAAAAGAATTTATTTACATCAAAAATCTATTTATGGGCTTCAAACATAAGGCATTGTTTATTATCACATATGATTAAACATAATATATGCTATATATGTACAGTGCATGCTAATTATTTTGTTACATTAATCTGGCTAACTAGTTCCTATCTACTGTAAAATGTTCATATAAGTCTCTGATAAATTGCAAATATTTTAAGAGTCATAAATGCATTAAGTCTCTAAATGAATATTCTAGTGTTGAAATAATAACTATTTTTCAAAAAACATTTCCTTTAGTAGATTCTTCTTTCCACTGAAAAGTTTCATAAGAAATTTCTGATTTCAACCTTCATTTCTTTCGGTAAACTTATAGTTAATTTCTTAACTTGTGCTTTTATCTGCCAATTTTATATTCTTATAACATTGTTCATATGTTACATTGTTTCTATATTTAAGAAAATTTAGAATTTTGTGCATTCTACCAGTGTTGAATTTCTTATTTGACATCATCATTATTATTTATTTAAAAAATCATTATTTTGAAAAGCAATACAATATACAAAGTTCTGTACTTAGCATTGTTTTCTGCAATATGACAATTGAGTAAAGATCTATTTACATTTGCAAGTGTGGCTAATTTATGTATGTTTCTACCCTAATAAAATGTTTTCTACCCACTTCTTGTACTCATTTAATAATTATCATATTTTAGAAAATCAATTTAAAATGTGTAAAGTATTAAATTATTAAAAAGTTTAAAAAAATTTTTTAATGTAAATTAATCAATAAAAATTCATAAGGCGTATTCTTATTATCATTTTATTTTTTATTAATATATGTAGTATCTATTTATGATTTTGAGTTAAATTCACTTTTATATAAAAATTTTATTATTTATTTATGTTATATTGAATTAAGATTTACTAAGCATATTTATTTAGCTTAAAGTTTTCATAAAAATCAATAATAACTATTTTAACTTAGATATTGCTAAAATTATACAAACATGTATCTGTATATTATTTGTTTATAAACTGATATTTATTTGACAACAATAAAAACTCAATTTCATTTTCGTTGTTTTTTAAAAAAATGTATTAGGTGCTGTAAAACTGCCTCTGTAATTTTTTTATTCTTTCAAAACTTTTGAACATACATATATTAGAAGGGATAAAAGTTATCTATCATATAATTAATTGATTGATATACAATACATATTTGTTCTTTTGAAATGTCCCTTTTGATCATTTTCCAATTATTCTTTCTGGGAATACATCAAAATTAATTTAAAATATGAAACTTATTATAATTATTTTCTCTGAAAACATCAAATTATTAAGCGCATTAATAAAAATGATTGAAATTGTTATTTCTTTAATCAATTCAATTGAAATAGTCAATCTCATTTTTATCACTATATTACTGACAGTGTAAATTAGACAAAAACTAGAGAATAGACTAAGGAAATTTTCGAATTTTTTTTTTTTTTTATGTAAAAGCAATTTTAATTTTTTATTTTTATATTTTTTTTATTGAACATTCAAATTATAAAGAGTTTGCTGCTCCTTGTATTATTAATGACTTCATATAAAGGTTTAGAAAGTTCTTTAAAAGTATTCCTATAAAAGTTCACATTTAAAGATTATTGATTTTATTTTTCAATGGTGTATAAGTAATCATTTATTTTCATTAAATATTTAATTAATATTTTTCTTATGAGACATGCTTTATATTGTTAGGAAATAAATACTCATACAGTGTGTTCAACAATCGTTATTAGTCACAATAATGCTATACTAATCATATTTTGTTGTCACTTAAATTCTATTTGTCTTTTTGTGAACAAATACATCACATTTCATAGGGAATGGAGAATATTTTTACTAAAATAATGAATAATTATTTTTTTCTCTTTTGGAATTAATAATTTAATAAACTTTAATCATCCTGATTAGTTAATAAGATTTTTGGGCTCAAAATATTTATAAATTGCATGCAATTGTTTCTAATTAGCAGGGAAATTATATTTGATTAATGGTAAAAGCTTCTGCAAATTGTAAAATTAGAAGTTTTATTCAAAAATTTATACATATTTTTTTTAAAATTGATTTTGAAAAAAAAAAAAAAAAAAAAAAAAAAGAATTCTGATGAAATTTTAATGTTTCTCTAAATTCTGTAAAAGGCCTCATTTTTTTTTATTTTAGTTTTAAATCATATCACTGCTTTAGCTGTAAATGTAAGCTCAAATGTTATGTAATAAAGATTATATTGTGATACTTTTAAATTTTGTATGCTTAAAGTCTTATAACTATTCTGGTCCCCCATTAATATTGGAAATGTGTATGAGGAGTAATTTGTTTCTAATCAAAAGTCAAGAAATTTTTAAATGTGAATTCCCTGCCATGTAAAATTCTAAAAATCAGCCTCATTTGCTAAATAGCAGTCTCGGTGCTGTTCATTGTACATTGCTCCTTTGAAATACGTATGTTTTCACAGTCAGGCAAAAGACTCCTATGTTTGGATTGACATCTGCATGGAGGTGGAGGTCTCTGATAATCTGTCTGACTGGCAACATTCTTCATAATGTGATCTTTTGATTCTTCACTTGTTCTTTGCCTTTTTAATGTAGCTGCAGTTTTGCGCTCTAAGCTCCTTTCCTCTAAAACCTATTTTTAAAATAAGAATAAAGAGTTATTTTTATTGGAACGTTCAAAAAATTTATATACATTCATTATTAATTAAAATTTCTATATCTAAATATAAAAGAGAATGTTGGCAATATTAGATAAGACAATGTTGTGAATATTTATGGAACTTTTAGTCAGCAGAACACTTGCAGCATATTATATGTTTCAATTGTTGATAAATTATATGTATCATAATTTATTAAATATTAATGTTATACAACAACAAAAAATTCTTTTTAACTCATATTTTATCAACTTTGTTATTTTTATTATACTTTTAAAAATTAATTTAAAATTGACTTCAAAATATCTTGCTTTATAAAACTCACAAGAAAATTATAGAAAATGTGTATCCATAATAGTCTTCAAAAATTCTATTTTCAGAATGAAATTTTTCATTGCTATATTAAAATATTTAAATGAATCACAATCGAACATTTAAAATACATTATACAAGTGTCAATTTTTAATACGTTATATATCAAAACATATGATGTATTATATAACCAAAAGATGATCATGATCAAGATATTACAACTGATAAAATGTTCAAGCATTATCCAAAAAAAAAATAATAATAATAATAATAATAACACTATATAACTACATTTAATATTTATATAACAAATTAATTTAAAATTTACTTTAATACTTTGCTTTATAAATTTAACAATAAGGAATTATGGAAAATTTGTTTCTACAATTGTTTCTAAATAAATTTTGGATAAAATTTTTTTTGCTTTATTTATTCTAGTATTTAAGATAATTAGTAGTGATGAAAGTTATAAATGCAAAGCAAGCCCATTAATTAATTATTAATATATATATATATATATATGCGCCTTTCTCACACATATATACATGTATGTATGTATGTATTCTAATTTTTACTATTTATTCAATAAATGTCAGCAAAAATCATATTAAATATTTGGTTCAGATTATTTACTTTTGTTAAGGAAAAGTTGACATTGCTTTTAATTGAAATCAAAATATTAAATAATTTTATAAAATTTGCAAATGAATTCAAAATTTATTTCATTAATTATTATTTGCATTTGAAACTTTGCATAAAATGATGAAATAAGAAGGATTTATAGAAAGATTTCTTTTGAAATTTGTTTGGAAAATGAAATTTTTTTAGAAATGTTTATGCAATGCTGTTAAATTTTAATGAAACAGTTCTTAAAATATTTACCGAAATGTGCTCATTCACTGAATAATTATTTTCACTATAGTATAAATTTATGTAAATCAGTTACAATATCTTATTGTCATTAGAGAGTAAGATTGAACACATAATGTTATTAATGTTTATAAGGCATGTAAAATGGGAATATACGAACAAAAAAAATGATTTCACAGCAAAGAGAAAAACATAGAAAAACATTAATAACAGTTGATTATGAGAAAACTAGTGGTCGTAGCTGCATTAATTTAAAAATATTCTGATCATCAGGAAAATTACTGAATTTATTAAGTGTTCAACTGCCTCAATTCTTAAGCATAATGATAATAATTAATTTACTTTTTGCTTTTACTTATTGGAGTGTACTAATGATATTTATAATACAATTGAACTTAAAAAGCAATAAAAAACTATTCAAACAAACTGAAAAAAATAAAACTACAAAAATCTGAATTAAACACTAATTACAAATACCTAGCTTGCAATTCAATTCATCTTGCAACCTTGTATGAATAACAAAATCATTGTGAACATTTTTATGTTTGAAACTGGCAAATGAGACAATCACATGAATTAACAAATGAATCATGAATTAACAAACTAATAAGATATATTAACAACCACGCTTGTTAATATATCTTATTAGTCACTTTTCTGTATGTTGTTCATTGTTGTTTTGTAGAAGGATTATTCTTTTCCTACAGACTGGTAATGATTGCTTCTTATACAATGCATTTGCAATCCTCTACTTCTGGGATTTCAACTGTGATACTTTTGCTTTTCTATAACAATTTAAAACGGACAAAAACCATATTTATTTATCAAATACAGAGTTCATCAATACTTTTTGCTTATCATTGTTTAAATGGGAATGTCACAGAATCTGTAGGCAATCAATTTTCTTCTAGTATAACATTATTTCCTTATCTTATATCAGTATTCAAACCAATTACACATGAATATCTTGTACAGAAATAAAGCTTTCTTGTTCATATCACTATGATGAGCAAATAGTAAACCACTAGATATGATTTCTTTGATCGAAATGTATGGAGCCCGCTTTCTGACCTTGAAGTTGCAATTGCATAATTTCTTCTAAACCTCTATGGAGGTTGATAACGCCTTTAGAAAGCTTTATTGAAGTTAGTTTGACATTGCTTATCAAACTAATCAGTTTGCATGGTGCATTCTCTCATTGATATCCTAAGAAATGTAGGTCATATTTTTCAATTTAGTCCTTATAGAACTGTCAGTTAATGTGAATTCACAAGGTAAAAATGACTGTAAAATATCTTTTGATATTAATATGTTCACTTTTATTTAATAACTCCTACAGAATTCTTGATATTACTTACATACAAATCCACATTAATTAATAGTAGATAGGAATATCAACATATGATGTCATACATATAAAATTACTGATGATTTACATTAAAGTTTAATTTTGCATTCCATTAGCATGTACATTTTTTTATGTATGTATACTTATCCCATTGAAGGTATAATGTTTTCAATGCAATGATGGCCATAACAAAAATTGTAAAGAATTAAGAAGGGTTTTTAATGTTATCCATAATTAAAAAAAAGGACATTAAAAACCTATTTTTTTTTCCAAAATAGAAATTTTCTGTTTGCTTAGAAATTTTGTTGGTTAATTTTGCATATATATTTAGGATATCAAACATTTAGAATTTTTTGTAATAAAGTGATAATATGATCCATTACTAATGTTGATTCCTGTAAGTAAATTGTATAACTTACATGAATCAACATTGAGTATTTGATCATATCACTTTATTACGAGAAAAGTAAACTGTATAAACTTGTTTATATTTAAATGCTTGTAGTTGCAAATGGTAGTCTGTAAAAAGTGTTTTCAGGTTTCTGTTAATTTCCTTTATGTGTCACATTTTCTAAATTAATGATAATATTTTAGAACATATAAGTTTGTTTGCACAATTTTATTTTACCTTTGCTATAATTGCAGCTGAAACATGATCTGGTGTCGCTTCATCTATGGTAGGGGATGATGGTGAAGGTTGAAAGTTATTTGATGGTGTTGATGTCTTGTTAACTGAATATACCATGGCTGCTGGAGGTAGTGTTGGTACAGATACTTTGATTGTTCTAACATCTGGTGGGCATTGGTCAAGAAGCAAAGAGCACGATGAGGCACGACTTTCTTTTTGCGGACGTGATAAATGTCTTTTCACTTTAGCTTGAAAATCTGCTGGTAACTATAAGAAAAAAAACTGATTAAGGTAATATTTTAAATGTTTTAGTAAATTTAATGGATTAAAATTTAATTTTATTCAATTTTATCATAAGTTAGGTAATATATTCTTTAATCTAGATAGAATTATTGGTTTCATTTTAAAATTGAGTCATAAAAAGAATTATTTTCTTAGAATAAACATAGGATTCTTTCAAAGATTTCTTAATTAGTGATTATTTTAAATAAGTTAGTAAATTTTAAATAATTTTAAGATTTCAATGAAATAAAAATTTAACACTATTTTAAATATAATATGTTAGATTAACCTTTTAGCTTTTAGCATTGAGGAAAATTCTTAAAATATAAAAATGTTGTAATAACTAAAAGAAAAGTATTTTTCTTAACTTAAAAATTCATTGCCTTTCCTAATTATTTTGATAATATAACAATTTGGCTACAAATGTTTTTAAACATATTTTAATTTTCTTTTTTCCAGTACTTCTCTTGATGGTCAAGAACTGTAAACTCTCTTCATTAACTATTTGATTATCTGGTTGTATGAACAATTTTTTATTTGGTTAAACAAAAAGATAAATGTATCTCACACACACATTTTTGTGTGCAAGGTATCGTTTTGTACTAAACCACTGCTTATCCATAATTCGAAGCTTTTTTCCATATCTTGTTTTGTTTTCAAAGACAAAATCCTTAATTTCCAAATTTAATTGTTAAACTTGCTTAAAAATGTTTTTCCTTGTATTCATAGACACTTTGTTATCCTGCAACACTTTTTTACTACTAATAGTAGGCTAAGCTAACAGCCAAATAGTTAATGTTCTTGCCTTTAGCTCTACATTTCTTTGTTGGAATCCCACTTTGAATTTGGATGTTTGTAGTAGTTCGAATCCACTTTAAACTGTAAATTTCAATCTAAGGTCTACAGTTTGTGTGCAAGAAATAGTCATAGAGTTACCATAGATTATATGACCATTTATATATTAATAAAACATTTCTTATATTTTCATTAGAGTGAAAATGTTCAAACAAAAGCATAGAGAGAAATTTTTAACCTAAATAATTTATTCTCAAACTTTTAATTAAATAGCTTATTTTCCATGGCATATTTTATCAAGTACTTATAAATCTTCCTATCAAAGAACATGATGAAGAAAAATATTTTAATGCAGCATAACAGTGGAATCTCGGAAAGAAATCATGTTTATTAGTGCTAATTGACTTCATTTTTTATCTTACAAATACTTTTGAGAGTACTTATTTTGAACATGCCTTTTAATGATTATGATAAATAAAGCTCTAATAACAATTGGTTAGCTTTGTCTTGAGTATCATTAAAGAAAATTAACAAAACTTACTCATAGGTTAAAATAATAATATGTAAAAAAAAGATATTTTTAGTAAAATAGGGAAACTCATTATTACATAAATCATTTTTATCTGTATTCATTCACTGGGGCACAAATTATTTTAAAAATATTATTAGGAACAAAATGTCATAATTTAAACTTTGTGCTATGAAATTTGCACATATCTTTATATTAACTGTAGGAATAAACCAGTTTCAATGAATAACTAAATTTATTTCTTTGAACATAGAATTTATAACTATCATTTCTGTGATATGTATTATATTAAAATCTATTATTACCATATTTCTACAATTTTCGTTTTGTTGCTTGATATAAAATATTTTCCATGTTTATTATTTAATAATAAAATATATAGTGCAGTTTATGTCACAGTATAAAATCACTGCTTTTATAATGTGATTTTGAATTTAAACATATTTAAGTAAACATGTATCAGAATAAGAGCATGATTATTTAATGGATTAAAGTTAATTATAGTTTATAATGGAATAATTATAAAGTTAATGTATCATTTTAAAAGTGTGCTTATGGCCAGTTTGAAATTTAGTAAAATTGTCAAAGAGAAGTTGAATTTATTTTTCAATTTGAGCATTCATAAAAGGAATGATAATTGATGTATGATTATAATTTGGAAATTTCAATTGAAATCAAAATTAGTATATTAATAATGGAAAATTGAAAATGTTCTAATTACCTATTTTTCATTTAGTATAATCATTTTACAATTGAGCTAATGTACAGTTTGCAATATTTTCTAAAATCCTTATCTTGCATTTATAATTTCTATTAAACTTTACTAGAGCAATAATATGATTAATTCAGAAATAGTATGAATACTTAAAAATCCTGATCAATGAATAATAAAATTTTTATATAATATTTATTGTGTGCAATCTCAAACATAGTTTTATAACTTTTTGTATGATACAAATTTGAAAAATGTTTTATGATATAAAATCATTGCATAAGAATGTTGCTATGAAATAGAAATTATTTTTTCTAAGTTACTTTAAAATTTAACAACTATAAAGTTTTTTATAGTGGTTAAAACAATCACTGATAATCATTCAAACAGTTAAAAAAAATTTATACTTTTATGTACATATAAATACTTCTAAAAAGATTTATGTATAGAAAATATGCTTCACCTTTCTAAATACATGAATGTATTTTTGTTGCATTTGTTTTCTTTTAATTAGATTTCTAAGCGATATATTTTTGTTAATTTTTCCATATTCTTAGAATATGTGTCAGTACAAATTTATTGGTTGAAATAAATTCTTGTTATGTTATTTTCTCATTTATGTTTATAAATTTGTTGCCTAAAATGAATACTCATGTTCTTTTTCTGGCATAAAAATTTGAATGAAGTTTTTTTTTAAGTAAATAAATATAAGAATTATTTCATACTTGAATAAAAATTTACAGTCAATGTGTGTTTCATACTATTATTAGGGTTATTTACTATTAATAGTTAGAAAAAAACGCATGAAATCATTCAGATTGAAACTTTATGTAATTAATAATTTAGTTTTCTTTGCTATAATTTTAGCTCTGTTTGAGCATTATGATTTTCACAGAATTTGCTTTTATGTATCTTTAAGTTCACAATAAATTAGTAAAAAATACTCAGACTTAAATAAACAAATCTGTAATATCTAATATTCCTTATTTTATACAAAATTTCAATTATTAACATAAAGAGTTTTGGTAATTTAAACTATATTATTTATATTGTAGCTCTGGACTCATCTAATGCTTTTGAATGAAGTAATTATTAATTTTAAATAGTAAATATTTTTATAAGTTTTGATACACACACATCCTTATTATTAGACATCACATCCCTATTATTATTTTGATACACACATCCCTATTATTATTAGAAAACATAAAAAATATGTATAAATATAAATACATATTTTTGACCAAAAATAACATATTTATTCAATGTTTGAATGTTATCACATGCTAATAAAGTTTAATATGATTAGAAGAAAAATTTTTTGAAATTCCCGGAATTTGTTTATTGAGAATCTGTACAAACTTATATATTTAGTTTTATGAAAACATAACCTTCTAAAATTTTTAAGACGTTTATATATATTTTTAAATGCTTTTTGAAAATTTTGGAATAATAAATGGGTGAAATTGTGAAGCAAAAATTTAATTTAACTTCTGTTCTTTTCCTAATTTTTAAAAATATGCTTTAAAATCCTCTATAATTTAAATTTAGTATTCATAATACATCATATAAAATAATTCACCAAATTATTTCATTATGTGAAAAGTTAAATTAATTAACTTTTAGATTAAATGGTAATTTTGATATATATATATATATATATATATATATATATATATATATATATATATTAAGAATTTATCACAAAATTTATGTTAAAACATTTCAGAAATAGAATTTTTTTTTTTTAAATTTTAAGTATACATGTTTTATGAAATGATAAATTAAATCATGTTGAGTTGAAAATATTGGAAAATAAAATATTCAAATCAATAATATTTTACTTACTGAATTAAACTTGTGCGCTACGAAACTTGAAGGTTTGCATTGTAATAATCGAACTGCTATATTGCAATCATTTCTGTATTGTTCCTGTAAAATAATATTCATATTAATCTAGTAAAATAAATAAAAAATAAGTTAATTTTAAACTACAAAATTGTAAAATGTAGTTTAATTAAAATTAGAATTGTTTAATTGCAATACTACAGAAAATTTTAATATACTAATAATATAAGCAATATAGTTTAATATTCTGTAAAAAATAAGTGATTCAGTTATATTTTCAATGGAAAAAAGTATCCGTTTTGAATTATTCATTTGTTAATTATACAATGTACTGTTTCTTAATCATAAAAGGGAGAATTTTTTAAAAATGTCTAAAAGTTTATCAAATAAGAAAAATGAAGAAAATTTTACTTTCAGAGTAAAGAAAAAAAATTTTGCTACTGTATTTAATTTGCCCCTAGCATTTCAAGTCAGAAAGTTTTATATATATATTTATTTTTAATTATTAATATTGTAACAGAAAAATAAGTGTAATAATTTAAAAATGTTTTTTTTGTGTTTATTTAATAATTCAACTTATACATTATATTCAAAGAATATGTTTGATGGTGTTAAAAATATTCACGTCTTTAACGGTAAGAAAAGTGAATTTTTTTCCCCTATCATTGGATATTGTCATGTATTAAAATTGTCAGTCATCAAAGAAACTTTTATGGGTACAGATGATATTTAGAATTTAAAATATAACAAGGTAGATGTTGGATGGACAGTTAGTATTCTAGCTTAGATTTTAAAAATGCAAAGCAAATATCAAAATTCGTTGAAATAAACAATTTTTTTTTTTTTTTTTTTTTTTTTTTTTTTTTTTTTTTTTTTGTAAAAGGAAGACAAAATTACTTTTTATGACATTTCATCCTAAAATATTTCAATTGATTAAGAAAATCCATATTTGGATAAAAGATAATTTTGAAAGGTTTTCAAAATATATCCTAACTGATATTTAAAATTCCATGGGAAAAATATCGACCTGTATGATTCATAATGTAGTTTATTCTGTATTTAGTGATATAGAGTTACACATGTGTGTGAATTATTGAAGAAGTATTGAAGATTGTAAAGTTATAATTTCACATGAAAGCAGTGTTTGTGGTAAATTACAGTTGTATCCTGTGGTAAGAACAAAAATATTTAGGCTCCTTCATTACGTACACATTTCAAAATTAGAAATGACAAAGTATGTTAATTCAGCAATGAACTTCGGTTTGTGAAGCCATTTTCAAATTTTCACATCAAGGCAAATTATATATATATATTCAATTATTTGATAACTACTTGCACATAGTTAGTTATTAAATAATTGAAACACCTTCATTTTATATAGTTATAAGGTATTCCTTACTAAAATGAATTAGGTTCATCTTTGACAAGTGATGTTAAGAAGTCTGGAATCGATCACACTAGAAATGAATAGTATTTAGAGGAGTATTGTACTATTCTTTATAGAAAATTGTATTGTAAAAGGTCTGAGAGATGCTTCTAAAGTTTATCTGTTCTCGATTAAACTTTCTAAAATAGACCATAGCAGTTTCAATATATTGAAGTTGAAGAGCTGCAGGTTAAGATAAATGTTCCTTCTCACTCTTATGTTCATCAAATCATAATTGTACATGTCCTGCTGCATGAATAGTATCATTATTTTCTATCTTGGAAAATCTATTTCCTATAAAAAACAAAGTTTGCATCATTACAGTCTGATCTGTTGAAATTTTTCTATACTTCTTCCCAGTAATCCTATTTTTTTTAGGACAGCACACACAACTGGGCTAGTAGAAAATTATAACTTGTCTGAAAAAGTTAAAGATGATTCGACCATATAAAAGCTTTTGTGGTTGTTGCACCACTGTAAATAATATTTGGTATTAACATTTGTGAACTATTTTAGGGTGATTATTGCTCTGCTAGTTTCTATTCATGAAGGTGCTTCTTAACTATACTTATTGACTCTGAAGAACACTTTGGTCATTTTCGCTTCAGGTTAATTTCTTGTTAGACCTTACTGTCCGCTTCAGTATCTGTCTTTGTTTTTGTATACTTAGCTTCTCCTTTCGTAAACTATTTTGCAAACCTGAGTTTGTCTTTCCGCGCTGCGTGCATGCCGTCTTGACTTTAGACATCTTATTTCTAGAAAAAGCTATAACTAAGTTATTTCGATCACCTTGCTCTTTCTAAGATGATAATTTAGTACGTAACTTATTTATATTTAATAAAATTGTGATAGTTTAAAATTATTCCTGAGGATATCATTTACTCTTATCATCGGACTTGTTTTTCCCTCTTCGTGTCAAAATGTGACGATATATGATAACAATTCAGTCTAATTTTAAAAGTAATTCCTATCTAATAACTGTATATTTTTTTTACCTTATAGTACAATAATATTTTTGTGTTTAAATTATGGCAGGATGTGTTGAACCTTTTCTCGCAAGATCAAGGCATTATATAGTCTAACATCTGAAAATCGTAAGATTTTTGTTGAACACACCTACTATGTATTCCTCTCTGCCAGAAGGACTTTTTAAACATAAAAATCCTTATTTAAGTGTCTTAAAGGTTTTGGTCCTTTTTATGCACTATTTCTAATTTACAGAACTTAGTGTGGATTCTGAACCACTAAAACATCCCCATCCGAGATTCAGAAAGCAACAAAAGCCAAATAGACATAAAAGTTGAATGCTAAAAAAAAAAAATCTTGAAGTTTTTTTTATTTATATATTTGTTCTATAAAGGTTTGATTGTCTTCAAAAATTCCTTTATTTCCGATTTATATCTTCGAAACTCAAAATTCAGGACAGTTGCTTTTAATTCCTCAGCGAAACACCAATTTACTGTACTATAAAATAAATTTACACACAAGTACTGGAAATGATTTTTTTCAACCTGATGATTAATCATTTTTTTTCTGAAGAGCTAAATTAGTATTCGCTTCTACTAACACAAATGAAAAAGAATTCCAGTTGTAAAAGGTAAAAGATTTAACATTCCTGCTATTCTTGACAATTTGATCATAATTTTTCTCTTCTGATTGCGATCAGAGTTCCATAAGTATGTTTTGTAACAAATTTGAACCTTTTTAAAATCTATTGTACACTATATTGCGTTTTTATATCATCCAATAAAATCATTTTCGTTTTATGGCTTTCTCTTGAAATTATTACTAATATTATTTTACTTCATATTGATTATTATATTTACCTTCACTAAAAATATACATAAATATCTTCAAAATAATAAAACTGGCGAAAAATAACTAGCTTTTATATCAGTTAATTTACAGTTTGATATATTTTACAATCAGCCAATGAAATGAATTGAGAGTTAAGCTTGAATATTATCACTTCCTCCTTTCGCGTAATCATTACAACAATTATTTCTAAGCAGTTATATTACTCTAGAAGTTTTTAATTCAAACTTTGTATAAAGCAAAGCAATTGCTTATATATACATAAAAATAAAATCATCATCGATCAATAAAAATAGAAAAAAAAGTGAAGAGACTATCTTAGTAACTTTTCAAAAGCACATTAGAGCAAGATATAGAATTGAAGAATTCAGTGTAGAAGAATTTAAGAAGACTACAAAAAAAAAAGGACATAAAATCCTAATTTATTTCTCCAAAATATGTCTATTTACATCTATGTCTGAAAATAATTTACTTTTATTATAAATGTTTCATCATTCGAATAATTAATGTGCTTTTCTATGATTAGTTGTGCTGCTTAAATCTTATGTCAAATGTTCTTGTGAATTCTTATAGAATCCATTTGAAATTCCGTCCAAATTAAAAAATGCATACTAAAATAGCAATTAAAATTTCCATCTTCAGTTTTTGTTACATTGAAAAAGTCTTTATTTTTCTGTGTGGGCGAACCTAATCTACCTAGTAATCCCCAGTTAGTTATTCAATTATAAAACTTGCGTTGAGGAAACGTGCACATTACTTTTTTAAGCAGTTATTCTCTCAAGTGATGGCTGGATGATTTCTAAAAATATAATTACAGCAGGATTTCAGTATTTCACACTTTGTGAAGTGCATTAAATATTTTAGTGAGCTCTTAAGAAGATTGAATTATTAAATATCTATACTCACAAATTTTTTCTTTAGAAAAATTTCAAATTAGATCTTTAATAATAAAATGTGGCATTTCTTCCATAAATCATCATCTGTATGTAAACAGTAAATCCAAAGAGGATGTGATTAGAGTTTAGAAACTTTCTCGCACCGAGAAAAAAGTTTAAAATTTCTAAATTAACATTTTGGATTTGTTGTAAATTTTCATCTCCCCCCTCCCCCCGTCTTTTTTTTGTTTTGTTTTTTGAAATGAGACAGTGTTTATTAACAGGCTTAATTTTACAAAATTTAACTGCTTTTTTCTTGAAAAGTAATTATCTGTCTTTACACTTACTGAAATCAGTTGTATTCTCGAAATTAATGTACCGTAATATATATTCTTGATTTAAAAAAAATGGTAATGCATGTAAATTTAAGAATATTATTACTTAAGAAAAATGCTATTGATAAAACTATGGAAAAAAAATGGGATTTAAGTAAACGGAAAACTTGCGTTTTTTGTAATGAAGAAATAGCTTATATTTATTTACAGGGAGAGAGAAGGAATAGAAAATAGCCAAATATTTTCGTATGTTAACTATGTCAAATATTATAGTAGACATTTTTGTATTAAAAGAAAAGCCCATATAGCAAACTTGATTGCTTTATTTTAATCAGCATCAATTTCAAATACATATTTGTACATTAAATCGCTTAAAATTGTCTATTTTCTTTAAAATATATTTTTTATGCAAAGAAAACAATCATTATTTTCCATAACGATATTTAAACTTAAACACTAACTTTGAAGAAAAAGGAATAAAAATAGTATTTTTTTTTCACTTGATATGATTTAATTAAATGTCAATCTCTAGTCTTCCGTTAAATCAAGTTAAAAGGGAACAAAAACGTTGTTTAAAATATGCCGTTACTAGTATACATTATTTTTATTAAAGAAAGCATGGTTTTTTAGAATCAGTCACACAGCTGGAGGAATTACTCCTAACAACCTGTGTATCTTGATAGAAATGTGTTTCACATGATTTTCATTTATGACATCATTTGTATTAGCTGATAAGCATTTTCTCATTAATAACTCGTAGAAAATTCTGGTTACTGTATTTTTCATTTTATTTGACAATAAATTATATTTTCTGCAATCTGAAACATCATCTCTGTTGCAGAGTCAATACATATGTATTCTTCTTTTGTATCTGGAAACCAGAAAAATTTTGTCGCTGTTTGACATAAAAACTCCAAACGCAGTATTGATAAGACAAAATAAACAAAATATTTATTCATTAAAGGATGCACTATTACTATAATAATCTTCTCTTAGCGTGATGGAAGTTCATACCTTTGTGATAAAGTGCACGGTCTTTAGAAGCAAAAAACGGGCCACTTCGATTTTGATCTTTTAAGCGTCACGGAACAATTTCTTTCGCTTATGATTGCCTAGGACACAGAACAATTGATTATCACATAAGGACATGTCTGGGAAATAGAGAGCATGAGAAAGAATTTCCTATTCTACTGCAGTTATCGCATACAGAATCACGTTTGTGATGTACGGTTTTGCGTCGTCCTGCAAGAGCGGAAGCTTTTTCCTGTTAACTAATGCTGGCTGTTTCTGACGTAAAAAACTTTGCACACTTTCCAGTTGTTGCATGTAAACAAGCATTAATTATCTGGCCACATGGAAGGAACTCGTGGTGAATAATGTCAGCCAATATTCACCATACACACATAATATACACCATAACACTTATGCACATATAATACATTGCAGTGTAAATCAGCACCGGATTTACCTTAAAGTTAACGGTTTTAGAATGTCCATCACTAAGCGCCTCTCCACTTACTCTCCACTCATAGCTGACTTCCCTCCACATCCACGTCACACCAGTGGAAGTCCTTTGGACGTCGTAGATTAATGTGGACACGTCCTCAAATTGCGCATCCCAATGAGGGAAAATGTGGTTAACCTGCCAATCACCGTGGCAGAGAAGCAGATGCATTACTTTGCTGATCTCAACGGGAAGCAGCATAAAACTATTGAACATTGGAATTCTCCATTCACACAATAGCAACTTCTAGGAATGGAGTGGGCACTTTACAGTCTAAGAAATCGGATCTGTCAGTGACAACTAATGATGTGAAAGTTCGTGGCTGGTGTACTGAAACCATTGATCACGTCAACAGATTTCTTTGGTGGGAAAGAAGTAATGAATAGATGAATAATCTTTAAAGTTTATACAGTAAGTTCGTGAGGGAGCCAGTTGCTTACCTTTCAAACTTTCCTTAGTTTGTAGGCACGAATGGTTTCATCAGATACGTGAAACTTAATTGTATGTTCCTAATACATTTAAGAAGTATCCTTTACGATAGAACTTTTCAAATCGTTGCCATTCAAGACTGTTTATGTATTCGATCGTGGTGCATCTTTAACAAATTCATTTACGGAACGGAATTTGCGATGGTCCCCTTGTGTGGTACGTTAAGTTATTGTAACTTCTTCGTGTGCCATGCATATTTATCGGCATGCCACAGCAAAGTTTGTACCCAATTTCTACATATATAACAAACATGCTCTATTAACGTCATTGTTTACTCCATTACTGATCTTTTTTTCGGATATTTAATCTAAACTGAAATCTACAAAACCTCCTCGTGAACAAGTCATATATCACCTCTCTGAAAATACCGATGGTAGCTTTATGCTAATTAATGTCCTCGCATAGTTTCATTTGCAATTTGGTTTATCGAAAAGCAGAACTTTTCAGGTAACCTAATATTACATCCAGGTCGAGACAATCCTTTTATAAAATATGCTCAATTTATATTTAAAGAGTATTATAAGAGAATATTTTCACACTATGAGAGAATAAAAGTATTCAAATAATTGTTAAATAATTTGCAGAAAATTATATTTACATTTTCTTCTTCTAGCTCAGCAATAGAAAGTCTTGCTTCTACCAGGCGTGACGTCAGATCAGTAACATCTCTTGTTAGATCGGATTTCTCATTTTCGAATTTTTCTGCCTACAAATTTATATTAAAATATATTTAGATAAAAGCATATAAAAAATCATTTGAATACCAGTTTAAATATTACTATATTCTTCTATAATATGAGTATATTATTTTAAATGTAGAAAAAGGTTAGAAGATGTTCATTAAATAAAAATATATTTTCTTAATTCTACTAATTATCATTTGAAAAATGCTCTAACATGGAAAAAAAATAATAAAAAGAATTTTAAAATCTTGTAACCAAAACTGTTTGGCAAAAAATTTTGTTGCTTACAGAACTAATGTAAAATGATATACTTGAGGAAAAAAGTTAGCAAGAATTATTTCACCATCATAGACGACAGACATTTTTAAATTTGTAATGAAATGTATTTATGAAAAATTAAATGTGGAAAACATTCTATTTTAAAACAAGAAATATAATACTTATTATATTTCTAGTAAATATATACAAATTTTACACAATCTTATAATCTTTAGAGAACTAAGCATCATTTTGAAAAAGGATAATTCAGTTCCATAATGATGTCACGAGGGATTTTGATGGTCAGTACCGTAGTTTTCTAATTTACCAAACATGTTCAGTGGAAATTCCGGTACACGAAACGTACGGAATAATCCATGCGATTAATTTACCTTGCTCACTAATTTAGTTCCAGGGCGGTATAGCATTATCATCCATCATTTGGATGTTTCTCGTGTCACCATGTTCACTTTTGAGCAAATAGAACTTGGTAGCAGGCCATTATTGTGAGGAATATCGACTCTTCTTAAAACCAAGAAGAATCACAGAGACTCTTCAAATATATTAAGTTTTACATATAAATTATAAGATAAATAAATGTGTTTATGTATCATTAACTTTTCGTAAAATTTAGATAAAATTGTGAAATATAATAAAGGAAAAATGTATTTAAAATTAAAACCATGTGCATATGATAGAGGATTAATTTAAGGATGCTTAATTCCTCTTAAATTAATTTAGGAAATTTAGATTTATTAATAATATATTAAAAATAGTTTGTATTCCAGGAAATTCATATACAAATTTATTTTAAATTAAAAAAAAAGACCAATAATAAGCGTGTAGTATTATTCGAACTAAGAAAAATGAAATGATGATAGCAATCATTTCATTTTTCTTAATTCGACTCATAAATAAATTACGTAATCTTATTCAAAATTTTAATTATAATTTTGAAAATAAAAATGAATTTTATTTTTAAAACAATTTTATAGGATCTCGATAAAATAAATAATTTTATCGAGATCTTATAAAATTGTTTTTGAAAATAAAATTTAAAGTATTTTTAATTAAATTATAAAAGTATTATATGTTATATATTATATGTTATAATTAAATAATAACATATAAACATATATGTTTTATGTATTATATGCTATAATAAAATTATAAAAGTATTATATATTTTTTATTTGTATTTAGAAATATCAATTTCTTAACATTAATTTGTTCATAACATTTTGTTGTGTGTCATGGTTTTTATGCTGTAAGATTTGAAAAAAGAAAAATTTGAAATTAAGAATTAAATGTTAATTAATTATTAAGGTAAGAATCAGAAAAACACATTCATATACACGCGAACGCATGCACACACAACACACACACTTCTGATATTAATGAAAGTAAATACGACATAAAATTTTCTTGTCTTGAATTTATATTGTGAAAGATTGTGAGTTTCATTCAACAGTTTCAAATTTAGATAATATTTGTGAAAACTTTCACATACTTTATAATGAGTATGTTTAAAATTCTAATTTATTTAAGAACTTACTGTATACGTGAATATGCAATTTGCGCTTTTCATTAAAATATTCAAGAAATTCAGAATACTAGTCCAGATTCATAAAAAATCTAAGATTCATTCCTTTACTTTGAGATTTAGGAACATTTTTTAGGCAACGGTTGTTAACTGTGAAGCTTTTCATCAATAATATTAGAAAAACCGAGTGAACTTAAAATGATGACAAAACTGTAACCACCATTTCTATGAAATTTCGCTTGGCTCCATATTAAAATTACATAAACAGTTGATATGATAAAGGCAACATAAAAAATAAGCATTTACAAATGTAAATTAAATATATATTAAATTAAAACGTAAAATTAATTTTCTTTTTTTGTGACAATTAATGTAAATTTAAGCTAAAATTATTTTTATTAGTTTAACTTAAATTTTGGATAGACGAATTATAACTACTTTTAGCATTATAAATTACCAAATACAATGTTGTTGTCGTGTGCCAGCCAGGCCGGCAATATGGGGAGCGCTGCTCCACTTTTCCAACTGAACCATATTTGGTGTGGAGTCCGACTTCCTCAGTACACACATGCCATAGGTACCCGTTTATAGGGTAGCAACCATTCACACACAAAGAAAAGACAAGAAAGAGAGAGAGAGAGAAAGTAAATCCATGCCCGAGCCAGGATTCGAACTCAGGTCCCACACATCTGTAGTCAGGTACGCTAACCACTAGACAGGTTGGGCGGCACCAAGTTCAATAAAAAGAGTTTTAGAAGTTGATGTCAGAGACTTTTTAAAATGAACATGTATTTAATATAGAAATTTTTGTATGTTTAATCATTGAGACATATAGAATTTCCATGTTGTAACAATGATTGTAATCAGTAATAGTTTAGTATTGTTAAATGTGAGCTTTATGTTAAATAAAATATTATTGTATTTAAAAAATAACTTTTGTTTGCTTAAATAAAGCTGTCTTTAAATTAAACATTTAAAACTGTTTAAATTGAGGTGCTTAATATAAGAAAAAAGCATTCAGAGAGATTCAGATTTTTAAATCTAGGATTTTTTCTGAATGTTCCATTCTGTAATTTTTCTTTTCATTTCTTTCATATTCCTGATTACAGAAACATAAAATGATAAATATCACATCTAATTATATTTATTAATAATAACTACTCCTACCTCTGGTATTACTTTTTCATTTTGTAGCTAAAAAGTTTATTTGAAATTTCATTACGGCTGTTAAAAAAGGACTGTTTCCCCATGTTGGAAATGACTGTCATTAATAGAATTAGCTCATATAATAGACGTAGAAATGAGTTCCTACGAACTTTTACAGAACTCTTGTAAATTTCTAAAACGATTGCCATATTTTAACTATGTAATGGCTCGTTAAAAGTAAATAATTCTAATTTATTACACGCCTCCTAATGACATATAATGATGTCCAAAAAAAAAGAATGAAAATATCCCTTTTTCAGTCTCTGGTAGAATAAATTTGTCTACAGGAAGAACTTATCACTCTTAAACGAAAGAAAAAAAGAATTTTTTAATACTTTTAAAATATTCTGAGTAATATCTTTGTGCTCGGTAAATTATATTTTATATAAATTTTGTTCCTTTTTAATTTATTTATAATCTATGTTAGTTTAATCGTAAAATGGATGAACTTTATGATATTCTTAAAATATTTGAAAGCAGAATTGTTTCTCATAAAGTTGTAAATAAAAGGTATTTTGGTAATAACTACATTTACAGGTAGCCTGGTCCAGAGACATTTCTTTGTCTTATTGGCAATCTCCCCAAAATTCTGTAGGTTCTAAATATATCCTCTCAGCATTCGTCAATTTATTTTTAAATAATTTCGGTCCAAATGAAAGAATTTAAATTTAATTTTTAAATATTCTAAGCAAACTTTTAAGTACCAAATTAAATTTTATTTAATTTTAACTACATAAATGGCGTTTATCCATTATATCCCTGACATTTTCAATGAATAAGAGTTCTGGATGATTAAGATGGTCATGGAAGCACAAGTGTATATCTAGCGCAATGGAAAATGGGGATTTCTTTCCATAGACGATGGTACCCAAAACATCCCGGTCCTTTGTTGACTAATTCTGCGAACCACTGTTGTATGTGTATGGCTTTTGTCAACTTATCATGACATCGTTGCTATACTCATAAGCGAATATTATTGCTTTGATGTTGTGGCGAATATAACTAAATGCAAAATGAATTGTAAAGGACACTGCTTGCTACCGTAAATGTAACACCCTAAAGGAAGCATACAAATATCATAAAATTTATAACATATTTTTGCCGAGGTGAGATATGCAAATGATTAGAATTTCAGTGCAGACGCATATCACATGCGCCTGTGGCGCCACTTCAAAATTCTATATAGGGCATGGAAATTTTGACGATATCAAGTTCGGCAATTGTGAATTTCTAATGGTTTAAAAAATAGATCAATTATGCCTTGCAGAAAAAAAGATATCATTTTTTGATCAAGTATCCGATTTTGATAGAGGAAGGATAGTAGCCTTCCAATATTGTGGAGTATCTTTCAGGGAAATCAATAGTTGTGTTGGACAAAATGAAACAATTATAATGCGGATATGTGATCGTTGGAAGCAGGGGGGTACGAAGGAACTGACGTGTTCGACCACATCCACCTCAGTACACTTCTTCACGTGATGACAAGAAAATTGTGCTCATGGCAGTGACGAATCTCTTAGCCACATCACGAATCATAGCACAGCACATTCAGTCTGTAACGCATCATCCAGTGTCCGAGCGTACCCTTCGACGCCGTTTACAGCAGAGTGATCTGTCCACAAGATGTCTGTTGCTTCGTCCACCCTTGACGCAGAACCGCATACGTCTTCGCTGCCAATAGTGCGACGAAAGAAGTATGTGGACGGCAAAATGGAATAAAATTGCATTTACTGACGAGTCACGCTTTTGCCTGCAACACCAGAATGATCGCATTCGATTTTGGAGACACCGTAAAGAGAGCATGCTGAACAACTGCGTTATGCATCGCCACACTAGTCCTGCACCGGGTATTATGGTATGGAGTGGTATTGGATATCACTGTCGCAATATTCTAGTATGCATTGCTGGTACTTTAAAACACTGCATCTCCGAGATGTGCACTACATCTCCGAAATGTTGAAGCCAGTTGTGCCTCATTATCTTTGCCCACAGCCATATTTCATCAGGATATTGCGCGACTACAGGTGGCAAGCATTGTTCAAGGGTTCTTCATCAATCGCCAAATTGAATTGCTTCTCTTGCCGGTTCACTCTTCGGCTCTTTCACCGACAGAAAATATGTGGTCCATGGTTACTTCTCGATTGATCCAGGTTATATCCCTAGCTGCCACACCGTTTTAGTTATTGACTCATTAGTAGTCTTATAAATGAATAACATTCGTGTAGCCTACCAGTTGACTATTGGCGAATTGTGATACTGGTAGATAAGAGTGTTTTACATAGGGTTTTTTCATAAGAGTGTTTTTTCAGACTCCACAAAATGTCGACGGAAGTAACATCTTAGCTTACAACCGCATGCCTGAATTCATGGGTATTGGAATCAATGTGATAACACGTATTTCTAGAGCACACTACATTCTCTTACAATAGTTTTCTGCATCTGAAGCCCCTTAGATGCCTTTCCATAGCGATGAGATTTAGGAATCAATGTATTTTTCTTATTCTGACCTCCGTAACTCCAGATTGTCTCGTGGAAAAAATCTCGATTTGGAAATACTTAACAACTGCTAATTTTTCAGTCTAACATGTGAAGGCTTCTATGTAGCGTTAAATATATGTATTAATAAAATGTCTTATTATTTGAATAAGACATTTGAAAATCTTAATATTTTTGCCTTCCGTGTTCTTTAGAATGGAAGTTCGAGATTCTATCTCAACCACTATTGCCCAACAGTAAATGGATATTGCGCTTCTTCTTCCTGATTCGAAACTTTTCGGAGGAAGTACTTTTTTACGTTGCAGAATGGTATTGCAAGACACTTCAACAGCTGCTGCGTCTTCTCTTTTAGGAGAACTTTGCATAAATAATAAGTGGTATTCAAGTTGCTCTATATGGAAAAATCAGAAAAATTCATGAAAGCAACATTTAACTACACTTCTGACATTAAAAATTTGATTCACATCGTGGCTAATAGTTAGTAATGCTATTTGGAATCGAAAATCTGTGGTTCCATTCAAGTCGCTGATAAACAATGGGAGAGTTGTGCTTCCTGCATATGGTTTTATCGGAGAATGCTGAGAAATTTTCCTCCTTGCAGAACTTGAAAAATGGCCAGTGGTGTTGCCGAGCCGGAACGCTCCGGAACGTCGTTCCGGTACTTCCTTTTTGGACAGGAACGCGTTCCGGTACTAAAGATGTTTTCTGATAACGAAAATTGGCTGACGTATTGAAAAAAAAAATTTAAAAGAATTGTGGATTTTTTTTTTCCTAATTTTTGACGAATTTTTATATGTATTATTATAAACAAGGGTTTGAACCAAACCCGAACCAATACAATGTAATAATAAGATTAATAAATACTAATGTTAGCAAAATATTCTATACACGCTACCTAAGTCAAAGTGTCGATTAAAAAGTGTTAGGCAGGCCGCACATTGAGGCAGCATGCCTCCAACGCGCACCTATCGCTTCCGGATTCAGTAATATGAATATTATTTTAAAAGAACAAAGAAATAGAATATTAATTGAAAATCTAGCAAATCTTTTATTTATAAAAATGAATGGCCTACCAAAACAATTATTTAAACCAGATTATGTAAAAACATGGTTAAGTTCTCATCGTTCAGCGGATGACAACAAAATAAGGAAAATTCAACCATAAGATCCTGAACATAATTCTATTTGGAATATTTTATAAAAACCATTAGTGTTTTCATGTATTGTTAAAAATTTTTATGCAATATTGTTTGAGTATCTACTATGCGCTATGCGTATTTTATAATTTGTTATCTAATTTTTATTAAACGTTCCTATTGTAATAAACATATATATATATATATATATATATATATATATACGTATACACAAAATTTGTTTCGTTTCCTTTCCTTTTTATGCTATATACAGGGCCGGCGACAGGTGAAAATTTGAGGAAATCTCCCCGTCGTCGTCAAATTTGGAATATAAGACCTTAAAAAAAAAAAAAAAAAAAAAAAAAAAAAAAAAAAAAAAAAAACCCCTTGCCGCCGCCAGGATTATCATGGAAAATCACCCCCCCTTCCCCGTCGTTAAATTTGGGACATGAGACCGCACAGAGCGGCCGCCTACCCAGGATCGGCCCTGTCTATATAATTATATAGCGTTCCGTTATAAATATATACGCGTTCCGGTACAAAAAAATTAGCACAACACCGCTGAAAATGGCTCATTATCTTTGGAAAATCCTCCCGGAACACAAAGATGTTATGACTGTTACTTTACAAAAACTTTTCGTTGCCAGATTCTCCACGAAGTAGTGTGAAAATATTGTTGATTTTGTAAATCCTTTTCTGTCTCAATCGCTTCATTTTCAATTGAAAATGTAAAACCAAACTCAGTGCTGTATATTTATTCCGCATTCTATGTCTGCTCAGTGCAATATATCTACTCCACAATTTCATTTCTGCAGAACATCTTATTAAAGTGTTGTATTTTCATTGTTAAATAAAGTACACCACTATATATATGTCTGTATATTCATACAAACATATATATTCATTCCTAATAATAAATTAATTCTATGCAAAAATTAAAATTTATAGAAGATTTTTATTCTGAGAGAAAGAGAGAAGGGGAAGAGAAGTAAAATATAACTTCCAGTTAAGCTATTGTCGTCAGTTATTAGACTAACGCTCCTGAATTTATCTTTTAAAGCAACGATGTCTGAGAATAATGAATCAGAACATCGCATAGTGAACAACCTAACAGTTCAAAGTATTATAAAGTTTGTTTGGGATAACTACTAAATTGTAGCCGAGGAAAATATACGTAGATAAAATACCACATTCATGTGATGCTATAGAACTAGTAAAAGGCAGCATGGAAAATATTCTCGATTACTTGCTTTGTCAAGTTCACTTTCGGAAAGTAAACTTTTCCGACGTAACTTTTATGGGAATCCTTATTTAAACCCAAAAGACGAACTTGTAACTTTTCATCCGAATGATAGTTAGGCAGGATATATATTTCATAATATACGGGTGCATTCAGTGGGTAAAGTTATACTTAATGTCATCCTATATATTAAAGAGTTTTGCCTGCTATTTATAACGTTAATGGGAAAATATCCTTGTTCCAGGTTTTGTTCTGTTCAAAGATTCATATTATATGGAACTCTCTTCATTATCTATTTTAATCTGTATCTGCTTATTTTTAAAGCATTTTTTTTAATTTAAATATAACTTTGTCACATCTGTATTGTTACAAAAGATTTAGAAATTCTTAACATTTATACATAATACAGGAAATTAAAAGAAAATATTGTTCAATTACTTTTACTACCTTATAAATGTTAGTTTAAAATATTAAATGAAATTTTAGGAAACTTGTATAAATATTTTTAAAAGTGTTATATATATATATATATATATATATATCAATATGGAAATCTGTAATAAATAGATTGTTTTCATTAGTGTCTGTTTAGACTTATTTTAACGTGCAAAATACGAATTCAGAATTATATACTTACCATATGTAAGAGTTTTTCCTCCAAATTTTCATTTATTTTCTGTAGCCTTCTTTGATTTTCATATAATCTAATAATAAAAAAATATTGTTTTGCAAATATTAATTTCTTAATTATTTTAAGCATTGATTTTTTTTGTCTATATTGCAATATAGAAAATAATAATGAAATTTAAATATTACAATGGTCATAATTTACTTTGTTTGAGAGCTAGCTTAAAATATTTAAAGATTTGTGTATACAATACTTATAAAAATGATGTTTTCTCTAGTAGAAATGAAAGTTATGTTGCGAAAAAAAAGTTCTTTTATAAGCTAAAAATACTATTTTATAATTTATGTTACTTTATACAATGAAAAAGTAGTTCAGAAAAATTATGCGAAACAGTTATTTCAAAGAAATAGATCTAATAAACCAAACATCAAATTTTTTAATAAATAAGAAAATTTTTCGTTTTCCTAAATAAGCTTATAACTCTTTTTCTTCAGAGTTTATACAAATTTTTGAAAACTGTTTTTCTTGTTTTTTTGCACATTCGGAAGAATTAACTTTTCCCAAATATAGTACATCTGTCTTGCCTTCCGTCTCTACAAAATCTCTTACCGGATTCTGGTTAGAGTTGTAAAGTAACCAATTGAAAATATGTACACTATTCTCCAGAAATCACTCAGAAGAGGTTTTCTAACACCACGCTGTGGAATATCTAACACGGTTGTAAGGCATCATAATGTCCTCTGAATAAATTGTTTTTCCGAAGAATTTTTCCTAAATGGTAGGCTGGCTGCTGTCATGTGTCCCAAAGGAGGAAACCCGGAGAACTCCCAAGCATCTATCCCAACAAAAGTTGCTGCATTAGCAAACTTCCGTGCGCTTAACCTTGAGTTAGGCTCTAATAGTTAATGGAAGCAACCAGTAGGGAATCTTCGTAAATTAGAAGCAGGGGTCAAGCAGAAGAATCCACAATACTTGATCTACCATTCTTAGAAGTATCATTCCCCTTGGAAGACATTGCGACCACGACCTATTTAACATGAGTCACCTGCCTTTAGTGAACATGACAGCTCTTCGGTTAAGGCAGATTTCGAACTTATTGCCTCGACTAATGAGAACGATGCCCTAATCGCTCAGGCCACCGTGGCCTACCTCAACAAATACGCATACAGAAGCCAGAGCCACAACATTTATCTATAGTAATTCAGAATATGCTGGAATCGAACTTGATACCTAATGCTCTGAAAAGCACTATCTACCATTAGATCACGGGACGTCTAGTTGACAACGTTTTGACACAAGATAGTAGACTGCCTAATGGCGATTGTAAGACTGTAGCATCCACCGTATAAATTGCCTTCTGGAATGGGTTTTGAAATCTACATAAAAATAGTTATTTCATAATTTATTGATTTTAACTTATAAGGATAACTTAATGTTATTTAATTTAATTTGATATTTGTCATTAACATATCAATATATTATAATATTTCTTCTATTTATGAATGAATATTTTTTTTTGTTTCAAGAATTGATGCTAAATTTATGTTATTAATCAAAAAATCGAGCTGTAGTTATTTTAATGAGTTGAATATAAAGAAATTTTAAGTTATTTGTGTGAATCTACTTTATGAATTTATATTTCGACTACACTTTTTTTTTATTATTATTAATATCTTTCCTTTGTGGAATTAAAACCTTTGAAAATTAAAAAAATATTTCAAATGTTTTTCCTAATTTTTAAAATGGAATATATAGATATGTTTTATAAGCATTTTTCTCTCTATAATTTTATATTTTGATTTAATGATATAAATGTAGAGAGAAAAAATTTTCTAAGATATAAATAAACAAAGCGATATCAAATTCTGTATGATTAGCAGACTTGAAACACATAATTTATTTGTTTCAAAATTTCCACATGGGAAGATCACTGAAGGTAATTTATAGACGATTACCACTTTTTCTTTTAAAAAGACGAACAAAAAACTACCGATATGTAAAACATTCTTGAAAATATGTGAACACCTATCTGCTAAGACTCATTCTGAAAATGATTTATAAGCAACTACCGTAAAAAGTTTTTTGAAAAGTACTCCAGTTAAATTTTTTGTTCGTTTTTTACTTAAAAATACTTTTGTTGTGAAAAGAAGATATGTTTTAGCTCTCCCTACTTTAAAATGTTTTATTTTAAATACTCGAGATTGTCTTGGTTTGTTCTTTTCTTTAGACTGATTAATATTCCTTTGTATTTTATATTTGGAAGTTTTATCATAAACACCTGTTCTCTATTGATTGATATTAATTACATACATATATGGATGAAAATTTCTATTGAATAACTGCGCAATTTAGAGTAGACAAATACAGAAGTATAAGAGAGAGTTTTTATAAAGTAATAACATTGTTATCTTATTTTTTAAGCAAACATGTAAATGAATAAGTCTTAACTCTGAGGAATATTAGTAAAAATTAAACTTATTTACAGTTTTAATTGCATTTATCACAGATGTAAAATATGCAATGTATTTTAAAGCTAAGAATGTTTATTTCTCATTACTTAGACATTCATACATCTACATAATAGAAATGATTTTGAATTAAAAAAAAAATTCTATATCAGTTATTGCCTTGTATTTTATTGGTATGAAAATATTATATATAAGTCAAATGTTTAATTAATGATGCATTTATTTATATTTTTATTATTATAGAAATCTTAATCTTTTTCTAATTATTGTTTATGATATATTATTATATATTGTGTATTATTTTATTAAATTCATTTCTCAACTTTATATACAAGCTATTTTATTACAAATACGATCTTCCTCAACAAAGTGGAAAAAAATTATGTAATAATTTATAACATAATAAAAATGAAATGTATCACATATTTTTTTTTGTTTGTTATGATATTCCATTTTAATACTCTAGAAAAAGTGTCCAATATTATAAATTCGGGATTTTCGCTTACTAATGAAATTGTTATAAAGCATAATATCCAAGAAAGGAAAACACAAAAACGACTTATGATAAACAGTTTAAAAAAAGATAGAAATAATTATTTAGTCAATACTGTAATTAATATTAGAAAATGTTAGCAAAAACATTATGAAAAAATATATATAAAAACTATATAATAAACAATACAGGAGAAGTTTTGTGCATAATCTGGAGAAATTTGAGAATGGTTAAAATAATTTTGATGAGAAAAAAATAGATATTTTTTATATTATATTTATATATATTATTCGGATATATTTTGATATTTAATTTCCTAACTTACTGTTCTCTTAATACAGGGTTGTAATTTCCATTTCTTGATCATTTTATTAAACATTTGTAATTCATGCTTTTTTCCAGCTTGAAGCAATTTATATTTAATTAGAAACATTTATCTCGAATTTTTTTTTTATTAAAGAGGTATAGTTAAATTTTAATTTAACTGAATCAACGTTGAAACAATACGAAATATCAAGTTTTTTAAAATTACTTATTCTAAAATATAGACCATAAAAATAAGTTCTTTATGCGAAGTCTTTTCTAATCGTGTTTCTTAAATTAAAAAAAAAAAAAAAAAAGTAATATTGAGAGAGAGCATTTGAAATTTATTCAGAGCATATTTTACTTTTTTTTAAATTTTATATAAAGAATACCAATTGTGAATAATGTATTTTTAATGTTTTACATTTCTTTTATGCTAGTTGACCCCCTAGTATAAGGCATTTGAATATACATTGCATCTTAGCCTAGACGTATCAGAAACTCAATACCCATCTCCAGTTATACAACTATATACGGTTTCAAACATAGAGCTTTTTGCTCTGAAGGGCGTGATGAAACTCAACCAGCCTTCCACTAATGCTACTGTGATTTTTTTTTTCTTTTTCTAACGGAGGGCACTAGGTAAGTACTCTTTTCGTACTACTCATTTATCGTTACCTGGTAGTCACCTGCGAACCATGCCATATACCACCACAAACCCGTTAATAAGGTGGGCCACATTTATTCATCATTTCAGAAGAAAGGACAAGGAAATAAACACACACACACCAGGAATCGAACCCGAAACCAACAGCCTAGAAGACAGGAACGCTAACCACTCAGCCAACGGCCGTCCATCTTGCTGAATGTATTCGTAACAATCCAGGTATTTGAATATCTGCCGTGTTTATTCCTTCCAGGAAGGGCTTTTCATAGATAGTATGTCATAATCACGTGTTTCAAGAGAGAAAACCAGGAAAATTTTCAAGTACATAACTGAGTAAACATACACTTTTATCGAGTTGGATGCTTGAGAGTTTTCCGGGTTTCCCCATTTTGCAATACCTAAATACGGCCTGCAACACCTAAATACACTATCGCTGAAAAGTTGTTCTGCAAGGCAATAAAGCTTTGGGTAATAAAATGTGTTACAGCCTTAGAGCATTAGAATGTGTACTACGTAGTGTCAAAGCAGCTGACTAGATAAACGAACTCGAGAAAGTAAAATATAATAGCCATTCCGCGATATTTAACAGTCGCTGGTATCAAACCCGGTAACTTCCACTTTAAAAAAAACATAAGCCCATCATTAAGCTAGTAATCCTTTGTTTCTTCATGTTGGCAGAGCTACTTTCTCGTATTTCCAACGGGTTCCTCTTATACCACAGGTTGAGAAATTATCCTATGCCATAATTATGGATTAATGTATTTTTATTAAAATATTATTAAATGTTGACATCAAAATTCTATCCATGGAAAAGAATACTAAAAAACGAAAGAAAGGCGTAGACACATTAAAAGTTAATTAATATAATTTAAGAGAAAAAATTTAATTTGTGTAACATTAATGTGTCATACTAAATTTGTATAGTTAAATTATGAATAAAAAAATACCAAATTTTGATATTGAGCTAATGAAAATTTAATTATTTATTGACTGCAAGCTATATAGCATTTTTGCTTGTTTAATGAAACTAATTAAAGAGTTAAGTTTTGTTTTCAATAATTAAGTCAGAAATTAATTCTTTTGTGCGTGATATTAAAAATGAATGACACTACTTAATTAACATCCATTGTTTGTTCAATGTATTTTTTTAGTCTTCAAATTGTTCTTTCTTGTGATAAAAATAATTAAAGATATAATATATTAATTATTAATGATGCGTTTAATTTCAAGTAACGACCCTCAAGGAAAATTAAATTTTCCTCGAAATATATAAATGCAAATTTTGTCAATAAAGTTAATTTGAATTAAATTCTGAAATCTGGTCTCATTAAATAACGTCAAAATATTTTTAAAACACTCAATTCTAAAAGTAACAATCAGTTTTTGTTCCTTTACGAAAATGAATAATTTAAAGTGCTACGCAACAAATCATTAATAACTTTATCATTAGTAACATTTTCAGTTCTAATTTTATTTTTAATTTTCTACAAAATTCTGCGTCGTTGATATTATCGATGTTGCTTGGCACACCATATGCATAACATTTTGAAAAGAAAAGTACATAGTTTCCAAAACACATATTGGAGAATTATATATACACAGCAATATTTTAAAAGAGATTTCTAGATAAAGTAACTAAAAAACTCTTTGATATGATGTATAATACACGAGTCAATGTACATTTATTTATTTATTTTAATATCTTAAATAAGTATTAACTTATTGCTAATACTGTCTTATTTAAGGACAATGGTATACCGCTCATATATGGACACCTGAAATGTTTTAGAATTGGCAAAAATAACAAGATCTTCCTCCTGTGTAGGCAATGCAATATCTCGCATTTTAACCCTGATCATCTGCTTTGTTGCTTAGGACTTAAAAAAGAGAACTTGTTTCTTTTCTGGTTTTGGAACTTTTTTTATTATCAGATCATGGATCTGGCTTAGCCAAATGGCTAACCAGATAGGA
>JAPDSC010065702.1:21511-38489 GCA_026290005.1 Latrodectus geometricus | reverse complement strand
TCTCATGTGATGCTGTGACTGATAGCATGCCAGTCAACATAGATCACATAATTGGCAGTTACAGTATCGGGACCATAAACAGTTTTATGATAGATCTTTAGCTTCCATGTGATGCTACGATTGATAACATGCAAGTAAACATCGATCACGAATTGGCAATTGCAGTATCAGGATCATAAACGCCATCAACACAGTTTCAGTCTCCTGACTTTCATTTTCGCTTTTATCAATAAAAAACTGTAAAATGATCCTTTTTTTTTTTTTTTTTTTTTTTTTTTTTTTTTTTGGTGAATTCCATTTTTTATTCCATGTAACTTGCAACTGAATTAACAAAAGCCCTTTCTGAACCACCTTCAAAACCCTTAGTGAGCATAAATCTAAAATTATTTGACCGATAGTTTACGAGATATCGACCACAATAACCATTCATCGAAAAATAATGGATTTCTTTTTCCCTAACCTAATATTTAAGTCATTGACTTGAATGTAATCAATCACTTTTATGAATTAAATATCTTTGATTCATAAGCCTTTTTCGCCTTGAAGCACCTATTATTTCTATCAATGAAATTGCTGGGAAAATCGCATAAACTGCAACCGTATAAAAACAACAAAATTAGTTATTGTAATTTAGATTGCTAGATCTCAGTACATGGCGCTGAGTGACTCTCACTTGGAAAGTGTTCTCATAATTTCACAATATCCCTTATCTGATTTCGTAGCAATTTAAATATGCATCTGATCTTACTTTAATGAATAAAAACAAATATTTTTTCAATTAACTATGAATTTTAAGCTGACTTATTAAAGAAAGCTTTTCCTAAATTGCCACATAAATGGAAACCAGTTTGCTGTGAGCCAAATTATTTCATAATATTTCTCAAACTCCAATAAGAAATAATTCAGTCAACTAAATTATCAGCTGACAGACAAAATAAAAAATAAAGATTCTATAGTCTATAAAGAGGAATTTAGAAAAACTCATATTAAATTACATAGATTTATTATTACTGGGTTGAACATTCGTTTCTGGTTACAGTTAAAAAATATCCATTTGCATATGTTTTGTAGCACATATTTGAAAATTATTAGTCAAAAGTAATTTATATCGGTTTTTTCTAAAAATTTTGTCACCTTTTTTAAAAAAAAAGAAAGTTCTATTAATTGATACCTTTATTAAATTAAGATTTACTAAATTGAATTTATTAAATATTTAATTTATTTCTATTAAAATGATTTTATTAAATTAACATCAATCCTAGACTTTGATTCTAATTCCAACCAACTTGTAGATATAAAATGATTGAAATCTAAAGACGAATTTCATTTTTAATGTGAAATTGAACCAATGGAAAACTATTTTTAGAATTCAAAACTGAATTTTTTTCAGTATTATGAATCAGATAATAGCATTAGTTAAATAAAAATTAGTTGTGTATTATCATTTTATGCATTTACATCATACTAGAGCTACATAATGACTACTAACAATGATTTTGGTTAGGTCTTCAGAAAGAAAATGATACCATGCACTTAAAAGAACCCAGTTAAAACGGTATCAAAACAGAGAATAATAATAAAGTCTAATAAATCTGCATTGTCAATGTCAAAAGTATGTAATTTAACTTGGTTAAAATAGGTAATTTTCTTTAAATTTTCTATAGATATTGTGAAATTTAAAATTTATTTGGAAATATAAATAATAGAAATATATTGAAAAAGTAAAGTATAATAACTAAAAAAAATTTTAAATAAGCATTTTTTTGCTTAAAAATATTGCAAAATTTAATAATATAAATAAAAATATGCAATGCAGATTTAAAATTTCATCATAATAAAAAATTTATTTTTTGAATATGAACAATAAGTCTGTAATGCTCCCGTTTCGCATTAACAGTTCGTTTCATTAATTCCACAAAGATCATTTTTCTAAATTAAAGATTAAACATTATTGACGAATCAATGGAGGAAATATCAATAAAAAATAATGTTTAATGAGTTAAATCAATTAAAACATTTTATCGTCTAAATGAGTCAAGGAAATTGAAAAAGTCTTACACAAATGATTAGATGAAGTTACGTGTGAAAACAAATCTAAGTAAGCTCTGGTCATGTAACGGAAAATGTTTATTGTTATTGCCGTTGAATGTTATTAATTTTTTTATATTGTTATTAAAATAAATGAATTGATATTTATTTTATGACTTTCAAAGCTTTTATTTAATCCGTTATGCTCACATTAAAACATTGTCAACACCAACTACAATATTTATAAAGTGCTTATCTGTGATATTGTTTAATATGCCTTCACATTCGTTATTATTATTTATTCTTTAACGCATTAATATAAAACTTTTTTTAATTAAATACTGTAAAACTATATAATTTTTTTATAGTTAATGTTCATGCATGTAAAATTTTCAAACATTCTTATACGTATAATATTGTCATGTTTCTAATTCATGAATACAATGAAATTATTATTATGAATTACAATTATAAACATTTTATTTCAATTCCCATTTTCCTATTTTCAATTTCCTATTCCTGTTTTCCACGTTTCAAAAATAACTTCATTAGTTTACTTAACAAATTTTTCCGCTTTTTTAAAATGTATAATTTATCTTTAGTTAGTCAATAAAAACTTAATTAAAAATATTTGCTCTAAGTGCAAAAATTCAATTAAAAATTTCTTTGCACATTTAGTGCAAACATTATCTACAAATATACATAAATATTTTAGTTCTATATAAAAAATCCAACGACGCATTTTGGATCTTTAATAAGATTCTAATTTTTTTCTGACAAATACATCGATATCGATTTCAGCTTTATAAATCTTCCTACTACATATTAAGCAAATATAAATCTCTACATCCAATTATCAATATCATATTCAAAATGTTTTTTTAATATTCTCTGAAATATATCTTATAATCCATAGTAATTATTTTGTTTATTAGTTATTTGATATTATCACAAATATGACACTTTGATCATAATTCTAATTAAATAATATGACTGACAGTTTAAAGCAATTCAAATATTGGCGAATAGTTAAGTTTTCTCGTATTTATTTCCTTATGCAACAAAATTAAATTTCACACTCGAAATTATAATGTAAACTTTTCTATTGTTTGTTTACAACTGATTCACAATTTCCCTTTCATTAATTTCCATTTTTAAATATTTTTATTGTTGTATACAATAAATGTCTAATTATGCATCTTATAAAATTCTTTTTTAGATTTGGATTGTTACGAAATTTTGAGTCATATATTGGTCAACTATTCTCCTTATAGATTGTGATTTTCATTTGGCAAAATAAAATTTGCGCAATTCATGTGTGCTCTGATTTCTCTCCGAATGGAAATTACGATTTCTTAGCTGTTGCCAAAAGAAGTAAACACAATATTTCAAAATTAAATGTAAGTAAAATAAAAAATAATTTTTTTCTAAAATTGTATCTATTTTAAGTTTCCTTCATAGTAAATAAAACAAATATTCCATTAAAACATTTTACGTAAAAGTTGTGTACGGTTATTAAAACGTATGAATTACGTAATCCAGACATAATTTTAAAGTTTTATAATTCAGTATGAAATGGTTTATGTTTAAAGATTTCTTATTAAAATGATGTGACAAAACTCGTTCATGTACTTTTAAAGATTAAATTGGTAGCAAATGTTTTTTGTTATTTGCAAACAATTTAATCTGTTTAGTTTAATCTATCAAGTTAATTTGCTTCCAATATAAACTACCAAATTATTCTGCTACCAATTTAATATGTTCTAATTATGGAAGATATTTCACAATTTGAAAAAAAAAAAAGATATACAGAGTAGTAAAGTTATGCTTGAGAAGTAAATATATAATACCCCCCCCCCCCTAAAAAATAACCAACCTACAAAGAATAAAACTAAGATTGGAAGAACTCAATAAACGTTTTTTCAATTATACTTTTTTTTGTTTTTATTATACAAAATGCGTACATTTATGATGAACTTACAATAATTAGGTAAACTGGTTATTCAAGCTTAATTAATATCTGAAATGTGTTGAAATACACTACTGGCCATTAAAATTGCTACACCAAGAAGGCGACATGCTACAGACGTGAAATTTATACCAAAGGAAGAAGGTGCTGTGATATGCAAATGATTAGCTTTTCAGCGCATTCAGACAAAGCAGGCGCCAGTAGCAATACCTACATTGTGTTTAAATGAGGAAACTGTTCAGCCGGTTCCTCATACACAAATTGCATTTGAAAGTTGTTGCCTGATGAAAAGTTGATGTGATACCTCGTGTAAGAAGGAGAAATGCGCACCAGCACGTTTCTGACTTTGATAAAGGTCGAATTGTAGCGTACCGGGATTGCGGTTTATCTTATCGCAGTATTGCTGCTCGCGTCGGTCGAGATCCAATGACTGTTAGCAGAATATGTAATCGATGGATTCAGGACGGTAATACGGAACGCCATGCGGGGATCTCTATGGCCACCTATCACTAGCAGCCGAGAAGACAGGCATATTATCCACATGGCCGTAATGGATCGTGCAACCACGTCACGAGCCGTGAGTTAAGAAACGGGGTCGTTTGGAAGACAACAAGTGTCTGCACGAACAGATCGACGACGTTTGCAGCAGCATGGACTCTCAGCTCGGAGACCATGGCTGCGGCTTCCCTTGACGCTGCGTCATAAACAAGAGCGCCTTCAATGGTGTGATCAACGACGAACCTGGACGCACGAATGGCGAGACGTCATCTTTTCAGATGAATCCAGGTTCTGTGTACAGCATCATGATGGTCGCATCCGTGTTTGGCGGCATCATGGTGAACGCATACTGGCAGCGTGCATTCGTCATCGTCATACTGGCCCATCACTTGGCGTGATGGTATGGGATGCCATTGGATACACGTCTCGGTCATCTCTTGTTCGCTTTGACGGTGCTTTGAAAAGTGCACGTTACATTTCTGGTGTGTTACGACCCATGGCTCTACCCTTTATTCGAGCCCTGCGAAACCCTACGTTTCAGCAGGATAATGCCCGACCGCATGTTGCCGGTATTGTACGGACCTTCCTTGATACGGAACGTGTTCGGCTGTTGCCCTGGCCAGCACGTTCTCCAGATCTTTCACCAATAGAAAACGCCTGGTCAGTGGTTGCCGAGCGACTGGCTCGTTACCAAATGCCAGTCACTACGGTTGATGAACTGTGGCATCGTGTTGAAGCTGCATAAGCATCTGTACCTGTACATGCAATCCAATCTCTGTTTGACTCAATGCCCAGGCGTATAACTGCTGTTATTACTGACAGAGGTGGTTGTTCTGGGTACTGATTTCTCAGGATCTATCCAGCCAAATCTTTTGAAAATTTAATCACTTGTTATTTTTAGTATAATATATTTGGCCAATAAATATCATTTTGTTATCTGCATTTCTTCAAGGTGTGGCAATTTTAATGGCCAGTAGTGTACTTTTAAAAATACAAACCTTACGAAAAGTTGACTAACTATTTAACGGTTTAAAAATTAACATTAATTTATTGTTAAACGAATAGTATGTAACTGTAAAATAAATTAATTACTTAAATTTTAGTTAGAGTGCAATAATATACAACTATTTTATTTGCGACTCTTCTAAAGCTACTTACTGATACTTATACTTTATATACTACAATTTATTATTATATCAGCCTTGTTTGTTTGACCGAAGTTAGCCTTTCAGTTTGATACCCTTGTTCTAAAAAATCTAGAAATTGCCAAAATTTTATTTTAGGAATTGATCTTGGATTTTATTTAAAAAATTTGGAATTCTCACCTTTAGCAAATACATTAATATATTCATAGCCTCATAAAAAGAACATTGGATTTGATACCAAATGAAACTAGTAATATATACATATTTAGGAACATAACATGAAGATATTGAAATTTTCTTATGTTTATGTATATTATCATTCTTTGTTTTAATGTTTATGTATTATAAAATATTTTTTAATATTTATGTACATTGCTTCTATTTATACTACTTATGTATATTGCTTACGAATTAAAAAACTTAAATGGCAATTGCTTAGGTAAGTTGAATATCGTCTGTTCCGTGACCTTCACATATTATAATAGCACATGGGAATTTCTACAATGATTGAATTTAATTACATCATTAACTTTATAATATCCATCATCAATTTCCTGTATTGCCATTATAATATAAATAACACTGATGAGAATATTCGGAGGATTACTTATAACTTCGGATGATGATGATTTAAATATGTAAACCATCATGATCCGAAGATGGTGTAATCAATGTTGATGAAAATGTTTTAGTAAATGTATCTGGAGGCTTTATATACTTAGGTATAATTAAGACATTGTTATCATATTAAAAGGGTTTACTAAATTGAATTTAACAATATTGAGAATGCAATAGTAAAAATTGTGGGAATATTTGATGAAAATGAAAATTGTATGTTAATAATTGATTTGTGAGATTTCATTTAGCATAAAAATACCAGCCATATTATTGAGATAATATAACTATAACGCAATTATTGTAATTCTTATAAAACTTTCTCTAAATGAAACAAATTCAGGTTTCGATTTTATGCATTACTATCCACAGCATACATATATTAATTTTATTGATTCTAGATGCATTTATGATTCTAGAATTTTTAAACTCCTAGATGATCTTTAATAATAGTTGTTAGTATATTTAAATTACTTTTATAATATGATAAATTTACTTAGGAAATTGACTGTAAAATTTCATTAAAAACATTTATCCATTAAATTCGTAATTTTTTACAAAATTTTCTTTAAATATCTCTCATTTAGAGTTGCTTTCGAAGCTAATATCTTTACATTAGTTAAAATTTCATAATACGTTTCCTAAATTTGTCATATAGTTTTCACTTATTTCGTATGTATAAAATTTAATTTACATCATTTTTATATGACAATACCTGCTTTCGAGTTTAGTAGTTTCTGTTGAAATACTGAGATAAAATCGGCGAACACTCAAAGGATTATTTTTTTATTTTTACGTGGAAATTTAATTCAGATAAAAATTCATGATTCAATTTTTAATACGAATCTTATTATAATTTATCTAGAAAAAATTTTGATTTTAATACCATCAATTATTTATTATTTGTTATTATTATTATTTATTTATTTATTTTTTTGCACAATATGAGACACGCGATATTACTATTACGAGTTATTATGAGGTTTAGTTTTCTGGTTGTACTTCAACACGTGAATATATCTCATTATCTTTGAAGACTCTCAGAAAGCCATTTAAGCTGTGGATGATTTATAAAGCTCTTAAGCCATTTAGGCTGTTTTCTACTTGATGCTAAAAATATAGTATATACAACACTATATATAACGATAAAAAATCTGAAGAACGTATTGCATAATAAAATAATCTAGAATAAATAATAAATTAAAGATTTTAATTAGTAATTGTAGAAGGGAATGCAACTACATGTTTTTAGTTTTCTTCATCATTTTTTAAATGAAAATGAAATTCATTTACATAAAAGCTGAAAACAAATCGATAGATAAATATCTTAAATTAAGAAGTGAAAAAATAGAAAAAAATGGCATAATTAATGACTGAGCAACAAAAATAATTAGTGTTTATTGAAAACATTCTTCGTAAACAAATGAATCCAGACATTTTCAGCTCAAGTAAATATGAGTGAATTATTATTTATTTTCTGTTGATGCATGAAATAAAAATATAAATAAAAAATAGATTCTTCAAAGCTTGTTCTAAGAACAAACACTCTAGTTAATAAAATTGTCTTATTTTATATCTGCTTAATTTTTTTAGGTTGATGCTATTAATTTTTCATCTATTATAAAATTTATTTTAAGAACAATTATAAATAAATAAAAACTACATTTTATTTTTCTTTTAAAATATTAAAATCATTACAAAAAAATTTATCGGTTAGTTTTATCTATTTTAAAAAATGGAAATTAATTAATGCAGAGAACTGAGTTGGTTATAACAAACGATAGAATTACTTAACAAAATTGCAAACTTATTAAAATAACTTTTAGTCTAATATATGTTTTGAATTTATTTATGAATTAATACAAAAGAAAAACAATACGTTTTTATTCAGTTGTTTTCGATCGGATCATTGGAAACTATTGCAAAATCAATAACCTTGGAACTTTGGAGTTGTACATCAATAACACAGCTGAAGTTTGCTTTAAGAGTAGTGACTGCACGAATCTATTTGTCACTATATTATATTCTTTTGTTTATTTCATTTCTATGTAATTTAAATGGGCTGTTAAATCAACAATATATATAAAATGAGTCAACCTTATCGCATTCTAATTCGTTTTTTTTTCTTTAATGAACATAATTATTTTATCGAGTCATTCCAAAAACTTTTCCTACGTACTTTTTTGTGCATCTCTGCAAATCAGAATGATTTATAAATAATGTCGTGTTTATGCTTTAACATCTCCAAAAATAAGAGTATAATTTGCCGTATTAAACAATATTATCTCTTAGTATTTTCGTTAGTGATTTCGTGGTACAGAATTTTGTAGTTGCTCAACAATATTGCAAACAAATTTCAATTCTTCTTTCATTTGCCTCTCTTGTTTTATTTAAATTTGTTGCCTTCTTCATATTACAAGTTCTCGTAGTAGAATCTAATATTTCAGTGCAAAATATTAATTAAATAATGAGTTACCAGTTTTAGCAATTAAATCAGCGGTTTGTAAACTAATTTTCAACCTAATTGTCCACCTGTGAAAAAGTCATTGCACGTATTTTTTTTAACCAAATAGTGACACTTGCATTCTTCAAAATAATTTAGAACAAAAGAATTTACTTTTGCCTCATTGACAAATGCCGGGTTTGCAATTCGGAAGAAGGAATAAGCTTCGTGTTTCTCAAATGATTAGAAAAATATTTTTTCTCTGCTTCCACTTATTCTAAAGTGATTATCAAATAGTATGAAAATTTCGTTTAAGCTTTGTTGATCCACAAAGTAACTTCTTGCGGTTATGCTAATGTTTTATTTCAACAAATCCAGCAAACTAAAATAATTTAATTTAATATAATATTCATGTGTATAAATTAAATTAAGTAAAAATTTTCAACACACATGATTTATTGTAGTGAAAATAATTTTATAATAATTAACATAAATTATAATGTTATTAATCAATTATCAATTTATTCTATTTATCTTCATTTTATAAAAAATACCTTTTGGTGTTTATATGCATTCAACATTGCCACGAATACATATAAACATTTAGAACACTCTATAAATTTGAAAAGAATTGTATAGTGCTTCACCCATGCTTGAAAAGAATAAAAAGAATCTTCAGAAATTATAAATTTAAGAAAAACCACACTAGAAAGAGAAAGTCATTCGGATGATTATTATATTATTGGTTAATTATATTTTCATTTTATATAAATTGAAAACGCTCATTCAATTTTTGTAATTGATTACATACACTTTAATTTGCTTGAAGATATGACAAAATGTTCAATGATTTTCAAAGAAAAAGGTTTCGTGAATTGAAAATGTCAAGTATTTAGATAATAATGTCAAGCACAATTCTAAATTGCTTTTCATTGTATGAGTGATTCAGGGATTTTCCTACCAGTCTTTTACACTTGATGTGAAATAATTGCCAATCACTCTCATTATATCTCTCATACAAGTGTTTTGGCACCCAACTGCGCTAAGGTGACTTTCGCTAAAACTAGAATGTGTTGTTTCGAAGAAAACATGTTGACTTGAAATATGCTCTTAACAAAAAGAAGTTTCACAACTGATGAACTGATTATTGCCTTGTTTACTTCAGGAAACACAAATCTTAATATTCTTTCTTAGAAACTTCTGAAAGAATTAATGGAATTAACTTTCGCTTTTGAATTTACCCAAGTACACGGCTTGGAAATTCCAAAAGCTATTTAAGTTGCATGTGGTTACTAAGCTTGTAAACCTAAAAGGAAAACTGATGTTTTTATGTTTTCAGAAAAACATCACTTTTTCTTTTAATCATTATCAGTGATATAAAAGTAAACACGTTTACAAGTGACATAAAATTAAATTATTTATTAATTAGTATTTTTTCTCTCTTGTTTAATTAAACAAATTGTATAATTAACTGAAGTTTTGCTAAAGTACTGATAATGGTGGCAACATGAAATGATACAGTAGAAAGAATTGTTTCTAAAATAATTATATACAAGCTGTTTCATTCACGTGCGTAAAATAATTTTTTCAGTTTTTCAAAAAACTTTCAATAATAAATCTCATAAATACTCAAGAACATAAACATAAAATAAATTGATGTAATATTATAATCACATGTAAGTTAAATTATGCACATACAATTATCAAAACATATCATTTACTGTTGTGAAAATAATTTATTAATAATTAACATAAATTAAAATCATCAATAATCCTTTTTCTCTTCATTATATAATAATGATTCCTTTTGTTGTTTACGCTCATCAAACAACATTATGTACATATATAAACATTTTAAGAACTCTATAAAATTGAAAATGTTCGATACTGCTTCCCCTATGCTTGAAAATAATAAAAAAATCTTCAGAAAACATAAATTTAAGAGAACTACATTATAAATGAAAGCCATTCTAATAGTGATTATTATATTATTATAATAGTGGATGATTATATTTTCATTTAATATAAATTGAAAATTGTAATTGTAATTGATTATATATGCTTTAATTTGTTTGAAAATATGACGGATATGATTTTCAATGAAAAAGGTTTCGTAAATTGAGAGTGTCAAGTATTTTATAATAATGTCAAGCACAATCCTAAATTGCTTTTCATTGTATGAGTGGTTCAGGACTTTTCTTGCGAGTGTCTTGCATTTTACGAGAAAAAATTGCCAATCAGCCAATCACACACATTATATATCTCTCATACAAGAGAAGTTTCTGCACCCTACTGCGCAAAGGTGACTTTCGCTAAAATAGGAATTTGTTGTTGCAAAGAAAACATGTTGTCTTGAAATACGCTTTTAACAATAAGAAATTTCGCAACTGAAGAACTGATTGCCTTGTTGTTTATTTCAAGAAACTTAAATCTTTACATTCTTTCTTAGAACTGAAAGAAATTTTTAAATTAATTTTCGATTTTGAATTTACACAACCACAAGTGTTTAAAATTCTAAAATCTACATAAGTTGCCTGTGGTTACTAAGTTTGTCAGCCCAAAAAATACTGATATTTTTAGTACTAATATAAAATAAGTTATCTATTAATTACTATTTTTCTCATGACCATTTTATGATATTAATTTAGAATATATATATATATATACTCATTTTTACGTGATCATAGCATTACAAACATTTTATATGTGTATGTATAATTTATAATAATTTATCTCCATATTATAACTGACTATATATTAATATTAGCCGCCCAACCTGTCTAGTGGTTAAGCGTAACTGACTATGGATGGGGAGGACCTTGGTTCGAATCCCGAATGGGGCATGGATGTACTATCTCTTCCTATGTGTTTCTTGTCCTTTCCTCTGATGATGGATGAATGTGGCCCACTCTATAAACGGGTTTGTGGTGGTGTGACGTGGGTAGTGCTACTCGCCTCTGTGACTTGGTTCACAGGTGCCCACTGGGTATCGATAAATGAATAGCAGTTTTCGACCTTGTTGTAGCTTAAAAAGGGTTAATCACCCAAGTGCCCGCCATTGGAAAATATATATAGATATTAAATAATATATTGAAATGAACAAATCCCATTCAGTCAAACGATACATTTGAACAACATTTCTCACTTAAGAGTATTGTTAAAAATCAAAAATAGAAACAATAACTCTGTCAGAGAGTAAACATTTTTAGCAACTCTAAAAATATGTATGTGTGTGTGTCAAAGATTGCGTCATTGTTATTACGAAAATTATTTAAGCAAAATACTTTGACGTAATATTATCTTAGTTAATTTGACCTCAAGCAGTTTAGAACAGTTAAGAATTTCTTTCCATGAGACACATGGGTACCTTATTGTAATGTAATCTTCCTCAAAAGATTAACATGTGAAATATGTTAAGATCCTTCACGACAACTATGTTAAATCCTCTGAACAATTGTAAATTTAATATACTTCATGTTATAGCTACAGATATTAGCTCTTAATAAATAAATTTTGTGTTATATTTCAATCCTTTCCTGTAGATATTTTTTATTTCCCAGCAAAATCCATGTCAATAAACATTTCTAACATCCGTGCATTATTTGTAATGAATGTTTAATTTAGACAAAGGAATCTTGTAAATGTTTTATCTTTCTATTAATGCTTTCAATTTTTGTGTTGAAAAATGTGTCAATAACGCTTTAATTATTTTCGTGTAGTATTCCAAAACCTCTCAAACGAAAGAAAACTATTGCCGAAATGTTCCGCTATTGTAAACATGAACGGTGTTGAGTTGAAAAGCTCCCATCAAAATGAAAATGACATAAATACATGCTTCTTAAAAGGTTTTATATGTAGTGCAGATAACACTGGTATTTTTTAGAATAGAAAACCTTGAACTCAAAACATCCATTACTTCTCATCAATGATACATGGATACATCTGAGAAAAGAAAGATTCTTTTAATTAAATTCCATGAAAGATCTTTCAGGTAATATGGCAAAACAAGGACTCACTATGTTACCATTAAAAGTTAAATATAAGTGGAATTCAGAAATTAAAATCTTTTTATGATTCCACAAGGGAAGTAATTAATTTTCAACAATGTTCAAGATCTCCGCAGTATATAATAAATTTTCAAAAAGGAAATGAAGGAAGGCTTTAGATTCAAACTCAGTATTCAAGATTTAAAATTGAAAATGAGAAATGGCGCATTATATATCGCATTCCAGAAATAAATACAACAAAAATTCTAATTAATTTTTTGTGAGTTTAATTATTATTATTAAAACGCCATTCTAATTGGTGCCTATCACACTTGCTTTATCTTTTGAATTTTTCCCTGTAATTAATCAAATTAATTATCTTTCGTATATTATGGATGACTTCAATATTGATTTATCAAATAAGTTATGAATATTTTGATGAAATTAGTAGCAATACCTGGTAAATTAGAACTGACTCAAGAAATGATTCTATTCATTGTGATTAAATAAGATAGGTTAGTAAACATTTTAATATTATGTTGTTTAATGTTTAAATTTCCTAACGAATCATAATTTTTCATTTTTTTAGTTTTGATGTTAAGCTCAAATGAATGTGAATGTTTTGAATGTACAATATGAGTATTTAGTTTTAATATTAAATTCAACAAAGTGAATTCATGCTTCACAAAATATAATTAGAGCATATTAATTTAGGTAAATTTTAATTTGAAATTAAGCATTTTTTTCACCAAACTTGTTGCTTTTTTTTTTAACTAGCTGATATCAGTAGCGCATCAACTATGTATGCTTTCTTCTTTTTCATATTTTAAACATATATTCCATATTTACCGAAAGCACATACACTTGAAATTATTAATTTAACAAGTTTATATGCATTTAATTTAGAATATTTTAATTATTTACGAATAACAGTTGCTTATGTAATAATAGTTGCTTATGTAATAATAGTTGCTTATGTTACAACGGTATCTTAATAGAATTACAATACGTTTGAGATTTTCATTTAGCCCTCAGAATATAAGATTGCAGAATATAATAAAAAAATCCTTCTATTCTGTACATATATTTCAGTACCAATAACAAACAATAAAAATAGGTTGTAAACAATGAAAGTTACAAGTTACTTTTAATGATAATTCTTTAGTGATAGATGTATAAGATATTTTTATTATATCAAATTTTAATGGATTGTAAATTAAAAAGTTTGGAGAAAAATATTTGATATTTGTAATTAAACATAAAATATTTTCAGAGAAACTTTTAATTTAATTAATTTTATTTCCTTAAAAGTTTATCATTGATGAATTTTTATACACAAAAAATAATTAATTCATGACAAACAGTTGTAAGCTCTATTTATTACAGTAAATTATCGTAAAAGTTCGTTCAACCAGGAGCGACAGAAAAGATAGATCACAGAATGGATTAAATAATTTATTTATTAAATTAATATGCGCAATATTAATATTATTATACATTATTTTAAAATCTAATATAAAATCAACCACTTTTGTCTTCATATTCTGTCATCCAAATAATAAAAAGTTGTCAATTCAGAATTTATCATACACATTCATTGAATATTGATATGGAGCAGAGATATATTGATGTACAATGATATTATACAGCAAATGTTTTGATAATCAACAGTGCGTTTGATTTTTTTCTAGTATCTTATCAAATTTTAGATAGTTAAATTAAGTTGTTTATTCTGGTTTCACAGTGCAGAAGTAATAGCATATCATACGATAAACTTCTTAACCCTTTTTTCGAAGTAGCTTTCTAGAAGAAAATATATATCAGTTAAAAGGAATATATTTTAGATATTTTTATAATCACATATATTTTAGGTATTTTTCAAAATATTCATATTTTAAATATTTTCACACATTAAATGCTTGAATATCCAAATATTTAACAAATTTATATATGTAACAAGTAATATACGTTTTTTATTTTACGTAATCAAACAGCTTATTTTGTTAATCATATATTTGAAATTTATTGAAATACTGCACAACTTTCAGTAAGGAAATAAAAGCATTTTTTAATCTGATATAAGCTATCTGATAAAAGAGAAATGCCATCAATACAACCAGCTTACTGAATACGAAAAAGTATTTTTACCATCCATATAAACTGATGTATAGCTATATTCCGTATACTGCTATATTAGATTTACCCTCCACATACTCCATATACTACCATATACTCCATATACACCATATACTGATATATTTAAATCAGTTTGTTAAAATCAAGCTATACTTTCAGTACCAAATCACAACAGCTTAACAAATTTATATTAAATAAATACCTTAGTTCCTTTTAGATACAAATTAATATAAAATCATATATATTAGTAGTGTTAAATATCAGTGATAATAATATTTTTACTTATTTGTATTATAACTATAGAATACGAGCAATTACTATTTATGATTTATAAAATATAATATATTTATAAACATATAAATTTTATATAATATTGATAATTATTTCATATCATAATTTTTAATATATTTTATATTAATACTCCAATTTTTATTAAATTAATGCTATTTAACCAATCAATTTACCATATTACTTATTACTATATTAGCATTTCACTATATTAGTTTGAAAAGTAAAACAACATCTATATGTAGAAGTACTGTACTTTTATTTAGCTATTAATTGAAAATGACAAAGAATGCAGAAATGTTCATTAAGAACTTGAAATGAAAGGCTATTATTTGAGTATAATTAGGGAAACAATTAGTTCACCAACAACTTGCACGAAATAGCAAACCAGCAAATGGACAATAGCTTTCTTCGCCTCAATAGGATTTCAACATATACGGCATTTTTTTTTTATTCTTTCTATCAGACCCACGAATGGACGAAGGGAAGCTGATAAGTGATAACAAACTCATTAGTGGACTTAATTTAAAGAAAAAAAATTTTTTCTGTTTGCCGAGAAACGCGTCACTAAATACGAGAAATATTTAATAAAAAAAAAAAACCGGATCGCGCTGGTATCAAACAAAAACTTACCAGCGAGTCCACTAATGTATTTTAGCTTGGGGAGGGGTGGTCTGGCGTAAAAAAATACCAATAATGGTAAAATGCCCTGAGGGTGACATGCCTGGCCTTGGTTTTTCCCACCAACCAACGTCAATGCCTCACCTCTGATACATTAAAAAAAAGAAAAGAAAAGAAAAGGAAAAAAAAAAAAAAAAAGTCGCCCACTTTACACTTGAAAACTGGTGCATAGAGCGCTTCAAGGATTTATTCCTCTCTGTTTGAACCCGAGTTGTAATGTGAAAATGTCGAAAATGGTCACGTTTATGAATTGCTGAGTAGCTCATTATTTCTAAAAATGCTCGTTTCTTTTTTTCTTTTGCTTCTTCTGTGTCTTCGTCAGATTGTCGTTTCTTGGTATAAATCTTTGCGAATAAAGATTTCGGAAGATAATAAATTTTATCCGCTTAGAACCACACTGATACAAGCCATTTTACAGAAAGGTATTAAGAGCACTTTAGTTAAGTATTAATAAGTAAAGAACAGAAAAAATAACAGTAATTTGAATCCTCATGAATTATAAAGACTATATTACTAGTTTTCATATGTTTCTAGTTTACCTCAAATTGTTATATTTCAGGTAAACTAGAAAAAATTAAATTATAAGATATCAATTAAAATTATTAATGAACAAATGCTAGTACAGAATATTTATTTATCGAGGTTTTCGATATTTTATTAGGAATTAAATAGAGAATTGTTGCGTGCAATTTATATCAAGATGTTGGCATCCGACTAACTTAAATTGTTTCATTTCAGTTTTGATTACGGCATTTACACCAAAATTAACACTAGTTTGAATTGCTAATGTTGCTTAGGCTGCAATTCACACATTTACGGAATTCCGTTTGCTTCAACAAGGCAGACTGTGTTTTGCCCCTCTTTTTTTAAAATTGTCATGTGCCGTAAGTGTTAGGAATAGAGAAAAAACAGACGTCTAAGAAATATGATCAACCTTCTTTCAACAGTTTCACAAAATAAAATTTTTACCAATAACTATATTTATTATATTTTTTTTTCACTTTTTTAAAAAGTTTCGTTTTTTACCCATTGCAAAGAACGTGTTTTCGGTTTTCTCATTAAGCTGCAGATAGGAAATGCGGTTGAAAATAATACATATTTTTATATATTCTACGAAAAGAATACATATTTTCATTCTCTATACCTACTCTATAAAGACAATTTTCACGTGTTTCGCAGGTTTTTTTTT
>JAPDSC010065702.1:0-11511 GCA_026290005.1 Latrodectus geometricus | reverse complement strand
GATCATAAAACAGTTTTAAACCGTATAAGCAAAACGAATCCGAACTAAATTAAACGAAGTCTTGAAGTTCATGTAAAAATAATGGATTTCTTTTCCCTTCAAACTAATATAATGAAATTTTAATACTTTATCTCAAACCATTAGCAATAGTTGCTGAATGACTACTGTTTGATTACCGTAAAGCAAAAAAATAAATTACCATTTGCATTAAAATTTATTTATTATTTAAAGACAAATTTTACGAAACAAATTTGTAGTAAACAAATTCATTTGATGAAAAAAATCAACGAATTCTTAAAAGTTGCTGAACTCAAAACAGTTTTAACCTTTTTAACATATTAACCTTCTAGCATTGTAAAAAAAACTCTTATGACTAATATTATAAGACAAAAAGTTGGACCTGAAAGCTTTTTAATTTGAAGCCAAGCTTACTAACAATTTCTTTTTAAGGCAGCTGAAGCTTTGATCAGTAGTTATAAAAATCTAACACTGACCTAGAAAGTAAAGTGAGGAATATAATGATTTCACGCATCGCCTGTCCACTATTTGGCTATTTTTTGGCCAATTATTCTTCACTTTTCTTTGAAAACGTAGAATAAGAACTTGGATTATCATCCTATTTAGTTATGTAACACGGAAGGAACAGAACCATTGAATCTGATAATCGCAACGAATGGATTTACTTGATTGTTATTTTCAACGCATTTATTCTTTTACCTTGATGGCTACGATTTCCAATTTCAACATATTTTTCAAGTCAATAGGTGTGAAATAAGAGTCAATTATTGGTCTTCTACAAGTTGACAACGAAGAGGATCAATTATTGTTATCGTCTACAAGTTGATGAATGCGAAATAAAATATTTAAAAAAATAATCATTGACATAAGAATATTTATTAGAATACAAATATCATATAAACAAAGATTTTCTTATTTATATTATTAAAAGAGTTTATTTCGTTTTTAAAAGAGTTTATTTCGTTGAGGTGTGAACATTTTTGTGATTATTATTATCTCCAAAAATGATTTTTAAATACATTAAAAATATAACGATTCTTATTGATAAAAACGAAATAAGCTTTTTGAATATCTTAATATTCAAAAGGCTTATTTCGTTTATAATTGAGGTGTGAACATTTTAGTGATTATTATTATCTCCAAAAATGATTTTTGAATGTATTAAAAATATAACGATTCTTATTAATAAAAACGAAATAAGCTTTTTGAATATCTTAATATTCAAAAAGCTTATTTCGTTTATAATTGAAGTGTGAAATTTTTGTTGATGATTACTTTTACCCTTGAAAACGAATATTTATTAAATGATAATAGAAGAATGAAATTTAATCTTTTAGAAATTTTGAATTTTATGAAAATTTAACTGGTTTTGATGAGCTATTATTTGTTATGAGCATCAATATTTGTAAAACATAAATTATTAATCATATTTTTCAGGATTTTGGAAAATTAAAGAAACAGAAATAACTTTATTCATACTATTATTTTCGCTATAAGTCAGTCAAACTATTTTGCTCCCTTAACAATTTTTATTTCTTCAATATATTTGTGAAGATATGCTGTAAGATATATCCTTTTTATGAACACTCTAAGCTTACGCATAATGCTCCTACTTTAGAAATAATTTTTAAACTAGCAACATTTATTTCATTATATTTTAACACTTTTTAGTAAACTAATTTATTTGCTTATATTGGATTTACACATTAAATTATCAAACGATTGTAATTAAAGATTTTTCGATTAGTTTTTTTTATATTATAGTGCCAGTTTTTTAATATTTTATCTAATAAATTGTTTCTTTTTGTGAAAAATAGGTTATATACTATATTTAAGGAAAAAAATCACTTCTCTTTCAATAGGTTGTTTTTTGTTAAAATAAAAAACCATTTATTCATCAAATATCAATCTTTTGATTGAATATATTTTATTTTGCACTATTTGAATTAACTATATTTTAATTTTGTATAAGATATTGAGAGAGCTTACTTATGTAATCTAATGGATACTTAACACGAATAGTTTCGAAAAGATTTTCAGTTTTTTCAATGAAAAATAAAATGCAAATTGTTTTTTATTTTAATTTTCACTATAATTTTTTTAGATGTTAATGCTATTCTTGTTATATTTAAAATTTCCATTTCTAGAAAAGTATTTTTAATATAATAATGTAACATCATAGGTTCTTTTGCATTATATCACATATATTTCATAATAATTACCACATTAAATTTTTTTCTTTAATCTATTTCTTATTAAATATTGCACCCAAAATTCAAACAATGTTATTGTTATTGTGCAATTTTTGTAAAAATTTCTTAAATACTCAATTTAGTCACATTTTTTTTTAAAAAAATTTATTTTAATATCTATATCTAAATCTATCTATCTTTACACATAAAATTCGTTGAAATGTGTATGGCCTCCATTCTTTTCAACTTTAATCCTAACTCAGTATGCAGATTAAGTATTACATTTTATGAATGGAACAGTTTGGAATCTTAATTCCTTTATCAATCAATAAAGGATAAATAGCTATGAAACTATTCTATTTTATTTCTTAATATAACTCAAAACGAAAACGTTTTCTGACATACCAAGCTTAGACAATTAGACGAATTGTTGAAACATTATTGAGCAATGAAGCGATTTTTCACCAATATTGACAAAAATCTAGGCTAATAGACGTTATCAATTGGTCAGTGGTTAAACGCCATTTTGAAAATGATAACGATCGTATAAATCGAGTACTATTTCTTTACAAATCACCGGGCGTTTGTTCTAAATGCTTGATTGTCGTCTGGTTACGCTGTTTGGACAAAAATTATTAAGCATCTTAATGGTTATTTTTCGTTTTTTTTTGTTATAACGTCAAAACTATTAAGTTGTTAGTTAAAGCAGTAAATTTTTCCTTAGGAATATCAATTTTCCATTGAATAACCATGAATAAAATAGTCGTCTTAGAAAAAAACATTATAATTGCTCATTCATTGAAAGTATATAATACAATTACATGAAATATAAAACTCGTGAAATTTTGATTATACTTGCCACATATAATCATGATATATGATGATTAAATTCAAATAAAACATAAATTTTACCTAAGATGTTTTTTATCACATGAAATATATAAAGGGTCATTAAAACTTAATTTTAACCAAATATTTTAGATAGGGTTTTTTGATAACAATATATTTTAAGAAATTACTAATTAAAAGTAGTTAAAGTCTTTAAAAATGAAAAAAATAAAAAATGATATTAAAAATCATCAAATTTTTATTTCAGTTATGGAAGTTTTAAAAAATATGAATCCGTCAAAATATTAATTAAAGATTTTAATTGATGAATGATGTCCTAAATAAACAAAAAATTTCTTTGATTTTTAAATTAAAAATTTCACATGCATTGCCTTTAATTATTGTAAAATTATTGAAAAACAAATATTGTTTAAAATTTATTACATAAAATATGAATAGAATAATAGTTGAAATATTTGCATACGTACAAATTATTAAAATGCATTGTTATGTAAAAAATTTTCATAACTCTATGATTTTAATATTTTTATAATAATGAAAATTAATATTAATATAATAGTGAATCGTTAAAAAACAAGTAACAATTATTTGATTAAAATAAAATTTCCGATTTAAAATTTGTGTGAAGATTTAAAATAATTATATAAGAAGTTCGAAATTCTAATTTATAATAATTTCTAAGAGTATTTATTAAATAATTGGAAGTTTCAAATGTCTTTAACCAATGTAAGCTTTAAATTATCTTCTATGGGTTTATATAATAGCTTTAACTAAAAATTGGATAACAACAAGATTTAATATCACAATGGATATTGTGATTTATTATGATATGAGGAGCTTCATACAGAAATTCCATTAACAATTTCATATTTTGATATTATCAATATTATAAAATAAAAAAATATATAATTGTAGAAACATATTAATTCATTTAAGACTGCCAAGTCCAAAAAAAAAAAAAATTCTTTTAGAAGTAATCGAAAGAGATTATTAGATATTTATTGCCAAATTACGTGGCATACTCGTTTCTTTTCTTTGGTTTTATTTACGAGCGGCATCGGTTTTCTCATATTTCGAAATTAAAATTGAGAAACAGGTCAATGTCTTGAGAATTCCGCAAATTGGGAAATGTTTTGTTATCTTCCCAATTCTTCCGAATTATTGGGAAACATTTAATGACAAAAATTTTCTCAAGCATCTTTCAAACTAGAATTACAACTTTCCTGAATGGAATAACAACAAATAAATCAGTGTCTTTATTTCTGCTTTTCAAAGATTCAAAAGCATTTATTTTGATTGTAACATAATGACTAGATCTTAATGATGAAGTATATTACAAATAATAAGTATTTGTAATACACCCAATAATTCCCAATAATAAGTGCTGGATAATGTAAATAAACAAACTAAAGTTCAAAGGCTTATAGTAATGTATACAATATATAGATTTAGTAAAAATTATTAACCATTTTCATTGGCTTATGAAAATAAAAGATGTTTGTAGGTATTTATCTTAAGGAGGAAATAAGAAAGAATATTCTGATCTTATTAAAATCTTTTCAATTTCTTTTTTGATAGTACCAGAAATCATTTGAGAATAGTTTGATTGAAATCTGGTAGGTGGCGCTGCTATTTTTACAGAATTGATTAAAGATTGGATTTATTCAATTTTTAACTGCTGTGGTGAGTATTGAAGACTGAATTTATAGTTTAGGCATCTGGTGATTTTATATTTTGGTACTTAAGAAAGGAAATTCTGAAAAATAAACATTGTATTTCAACAGAAAGATGAATTCTTTCAAACTCTTCAATTCAAATAATTTAAATTAAATAAAATTCTTATTAAAGCGGACTATTGTATTAAATTATACAGATAATCAAATGTAGCAATTACTAAATATTTATGTTAAATTGATAGATATTTGGGTGAAAATGTGCTTTAGGTCCCTTACTTGGCTCGTTTTCAAAATCGCCAATGCCATGGCGAAAATTCTACCGCTATTTCAAAGTGAAACTTAATAAGCGACCAATGAAAAGGTTAAAACAAAAGAGTAGCTAATGAGCATGTTCGAAAAAGTGCATCAAATTCGCGAGTTGGCGAAGTAGGGGACCTAAAGCGCAATTTAACCGATATTTGATATTTTTTTTATCAATAACAGATGCTTATAAACTGTGGTCGGTGATTGGTTAATTTATTGGCGAACTTGTCATCCAACAAAGAGCTCCTTAGATATTTAAATTGAAACACAATAAAAAAGTGGAGTAAAATTCTATTTATTGATACATGCTAATTTACTAATACTTATGGCCACATTTTGTTTTCTTACAATTACTTACATTTATCTCATTTTTATTTTAATTCCATTATTTCTAAAACTGTTTCAAAGAATCTTTTAGTTAATCTTTAAGAAAATTTTCGTTAGAGTTGTAAGTTTAAACAAATGAATTTTTGAAAAAATAAAATTGCTGTTTATTCAGAAGTTGATTAGTAGTTTTTACAGAAAAGTATTTGTATCTGTTCAACTTAAACTTGTAAAAAATGAAAATCAGCAAATGAATTTAAAGAATGTAATATTTTTTATTTTTATTTTCGAACGATTAATATCGTTTTGCATAGTTATTAGATGACGCATTACCTGTTTGTAAAGTATCCTTGGATGAAAAAATACGTAAACAAGACTTTTTAGTCTTTAACTTTAGTATAACAAAAATCAGAACTGCTTAAATAATAGGAAAATAGATTGTATTTTGTGATTAATTGTCATTCAAGCAGACATTAAAAAATATAACATCCATGACATTCTAGATTTGAAAAGAAATGTTTGTCTACTTAACAATTTATTAAAATTTGCAACAATGATTTACTTTTCTAAGATCTAGTCGATTTACATAATGGGCAAATTAAAAGCTAATGATTTTATAAAATTAATTTATAAACATCCAAATAATAAAAAAATTAAACTTTGATAAATGCAATCATTTTTATTTTAGTACCTATTAAAATTTTAGTACCTATGGAATAATATTTACTTTTTTTTTTCTTAAAATATGATTTAAAATTTTTATGAAACTTTAAAAGTTTATTATGATAGCAATAAACCATTCTTAGATGGAAGTAGTTTATATTAATAATTTTTAAGCTTTATAAGTAATTTGAACATTTGCTTAACGTTTGAAAAATATACTGAATAGAAATATTAAATCTGAATAAAAATTCTAAGAAAATACTATTTTTAAAACATTTTGAAGAATATTCAAGTTTTTTAAAATTTTCAAAAATAATTATGTCTAAATACTTGATTTATCATATTTGTCTTTCTTATACGAATTCGTTCAATATAAATTATTTTCATTGAAATTTTTTTCTGAGTTTTTAATTTGAATTTAAGATTATCATTATTTTTAAATTATTTATTATGGTGAACAACAATAGGAAAGAAAAATGCTTGATGATGCTTGTATTTTCTAATGAATTACTTGAGCTATTAGCCGAATGGTTGGCGGTCTTGCTTTCGATTCTAGTGCTCGAATCCCCATTGGGTATATATGATTTTAGTAATTCGAAATCCCCTTTGTAAGAAGTAGATCTCAGTCTAATTAGCCATCGTGTGCAAGAAATATGACCGTTCAGTGACTAAACCAAATTATGATATAGAACTACACTCAGATAGTAGCTGCTTTTTGAAAGTTTTTAAAGTGGTGAAGATTATAGAAAATGTCTATTAAGAAACTAAACTTAATTCCATGTTTATTTTAAATAAAATTTGAAAAAAATTCATTTTGTTTATTATTTTATTACAACGCCATTATGGTACACTACTAATTGCCAGTAAATTTTTGTGCCACTCCATTTAATCCATTTATTTTAATTCTAAGGGTTTTTCGAAAACTCTCATTATGTATATATTTTATTATTTTTAAAAATTTAGAGACTTGATGGGAAAGTTATGATCGCTTGGACCTAATCAGTAATCAAGGCTGTTAAAGTGATATTCTTGACAATCTCTTATGATAGATTATTTCTATGGCAGTAAAAATAAATTATATTGCATAATTACAAGATTCCCTTCATCATAAAACAAAAGGTAAAACTATACTTTAGGGTGCCCTTTGGCGAACTTGGTGATTTTTTTGGCATCATTTTTGTCCGTGCCGATTACAGTGCAATCAGATAACCAATCAGAGCATCAACGGGATCTAAACAATCAGAGCACGAGTCGGTTTTGTCCAGCTTGGCGATGAATCGCGATCACAACTTGGCGAGAATCAAAGGGGCACCCTAAAGATAGTTTAACCAAACAAAATTATGTTAAACTCGAAGATTTTTATCTGTCTATAGATTCAAATTATTTATGATTCATTTTTCCCATTTTAAATGTGAGAAGAGACTTTTATTATGAAAATCTGTTTAATAAAGGATTTTTTTCGGTGCCTACTTAGTTTACAATTGATTAAATGTAGGTTTCGAATTTTCCACAATTGTATATTATTATATTATATACTACCTCTTCAATATAATATTATCTGAAATATATTTCTTCACTATAATAATGGGTTTTAAGACGTTTTTGACTTTATATAAATTTCTGACAATTTACGAAATATAAATATTTTACTAAGTAATTAAATCTAAAATTCTTCATTCTTTTTTATAATTTACAGGAACATTGAGAAATCTATGCTAGCCCAAAAATGCACAATGCTTGAATTTTTTTTAAAGAAAGGCGAGTAACATTATACAAAATATTTATTATTATCTATCCCATTTAAAACATACATTTGTTTTTTGAGAAACTTAATATGAGAAGCAGAAAGAGAATATTTAGTATAACTTTCTTAGTTTTTGACGACCGTAATATTATGCTCTATATTTTAAGACAGCAAATACTTCATTTATATAAATTTAATTTGTAGGAACAAGTACACTACTGGCCATTAAAATTGCTACACCAAAAAGGCGACATGTTACAGACGTGAAATTTATACGAAAGGAAGAAAGTGCTGCGATATGCAAATGATTAGCTTTTCAGCGCATTCAGACAAAGCAGACGCCAGTAGCGACACCTAAATTGTGTTTAAATGAGGAAATTGTTCAGCCGGTTCCTCTTACACAAATTGCATTTGAACGTTTTTGCCTGGTGAAAAGTGTTGGGATGCCTCGTGTAAGAAGGAGAAACGCGTACCAGCACGTTTATGACTTTGATAAAGGTCGAATTGTAGCGTACCGGGATTGCGGTTTATCTTATCGCAGTATTGCTGCTCGCGTCGGTCGAGATCCAATGACTGTTAGCAGAATATGGAATCGATGGGTTCAGGACGGTAATACGGAACGCCATGCGGAATCTCAACGGCCACCTATCACTAGCAGCCGAGAAGACAGGCATATTATCCGCATGGCCGTAATGGATCGTGCAACCACTTTAAGAGCCGTGAGTCAAGAAACGGGGTCGTTTGGAAGACAACAAGTGTCTGCACGATCAGTTCGATGACGTTTGCAGCAGCATGGACTCTCAGCTCGGAGACTATGTCTGCGGCTTCCCTTTACCCTGTTTCATAGAGAAGAGCGCCTTCAATGGTGTGATCAACGACGAACCTGGGTGCACGAATGGCGAGACGTCATCTTTTCAGATGAATCCAGGTTCTGGGTACAGCATCATTATGGTCGCATCCGTGTTTGGCGGCATCATGGTGAACGCACACTGGCAGCGTGCATTCGTCATCGTCATACTGGCCCACCACCTGGCGTGATGGTATGGGATGCCATTGGATGCACGTCTCGGTCACCTCTTGTTTGCATTGACGGTGCTTTGAACAGTGCACGTTACATTTCTAGTGTGTTACGACCCGTGGCTGTACCCTTTATTCGAGCCCTGCGAAACCCTACGTTTCAGCAGGATAATGCGCGACCGCATGTTGCCGGTATTGTACGTACCTTCCTTGATACGGAACTTGTTCGGCGGTTGCCCTGGCCAGCACATTCACCAGATCTTTCACCAATAGAAAACGTCTGGTCAATGGTTGCCGAGCGACTGGCTCGATCCCAAACGCCAGTCACTACGTTTGATGAACTGTGGCATCGTGTTGAAGCTGCATAGGCATCTGTACCTGTACATGCAATCCAATCTCTGTTTGACTCAATGCCCAGGCGTATAACTGCTGTTATTACTGCCAAAGGTGGTTGTTCTGGGTACTGATTTCTCAGGATCTATCCAGCCAAATATTTTGAAAATTTAATCACTTGTTATTTCTAGTATAATATATTTGTCCAACAAATATCATTTTTTTATCTGCATTTCTTCTTGGTGTAGCAATTTTAATGGCCAGTAGTGTATTATTTTAATTGCTATATTATACAATTTTTAGTATCTATATTTCGTTAAATTTTTAATAGATATTCCAATATACATTTTTCTATTTCTCTTTCAAGAAAAATGCTTACATCTAATTATAAGTAATAGAAATTATGTGCCACAAATTCGCTTTGAATTTTGAACGTTTTCATTATTTTCAGATATATTTTCTATTTGACACATCGCAGCATCACTTAGGCATTTTAAATAATAGAAATTGTGTGATTTAAATTGTGCGATAATAATAGAAATTTTAATTTATTGAATTATCTCATATTAGTGCGATGAAATTAGCTATTAATTATTATAATCTTCTTTAAATCTTTTTGAAATGTTATGATACATCAATAGATTATTTCAATTTAACAGAATATTAATAGCAAACATTTCATATTTCTCTACGATTATACAAATTATTAGTGATGCATGTATTTTCTCTACTATGGACCCTTATGTTAAATTATTTTTTTCAAAAAGATAAAAGTTAGATTTAATTATAACATTTTTCAGTCAATATTTTCTTATTTTAAGAGGTATAATAATATAAATTCTTTACTTTAATGAGATGGTTAATTAATTTGATAAAAACTGTTATTTAAAGAAATTTCTATGATTATTAAAAATGTCTATATATATACTATATTGCACACTATGAAAAATACGATCCTATACGAAGACAGGTTTTATAATTTTTTATAAATAAAATAAAATAAAATAAATTTCTAAAGTGTATGTTTTTTCTTCTTTTTTTCTAGCTTAGGCTTTACAGGATATTACAGTAAGACCCCGCTTAACGCTGTTTCGGTTTTAGGCTCTTTTTTTTCAACCCGGGGATTCTACGAAATCGCTTGCAGCATACGGGGATTCCCCGAAATATTATGCAGCGATATGTTTCAAATACATATCCGAAAGAGTGTACTTGTGTTTCTTGTTTGGTGCGGAAAGAATCAGCGGCTAGTCTTTCTAATGATGAGCTCAAGGAATTAACTGAACAAGAAGAAAACAAAAATGTTGACAGCAGTGATTCAGAAGACGAGCAAAAAGAACTTTCGATGGCGTTTGTAAAAAGGAGTTTGTCTACCATAACTGAAATAATGGATCAATTCATTGAAAATGATCCGAATTTTGACAGGAGCTTAAAAGTAAGGCATGTTAATAGAGATGCTCTATCCGTTTATGAAGAAATTTTAAGAGAACAACGCAAAAGACAAAGGAAAACAACATTAGATGCTTTTGTCACAAAAAGGCAGAACACTGAAAATGCGGAAGGCTAATTAAATATGACTGACTTAGAATTTTATTTGTTTTTTTTTTAAGAATATTCGTTTCGTTATTTATATTTTGTTTTTATTTTTGCAAGAAATAATAATGTGGTATTAATTTGGGCTTTAAGAAACAATTGTTTGGTTTTATTTTTATTAAAAAAACATACTTTTTAAATTTAATACCTAACCAATTTCCTAGCCATCTTCACCTAACCCCAATATTTACATGTAAAGATAGCCTCGTTTAGCGCTGTTTCGCATTACGCTCTGCTTTGATGGAACGTATCCCCCGCGTTAAGCGGGGTCTTACTTTATTCTAAAAACGAATATTTCAAAAATTGTCTATTATAATTTTTTAATTCTGATAAATTAATAGATTGCAAATCAAATGCGAATCCTAAAAACAATAGTTATAGGCAAAAAATTGTTTGTACCTTATTAATCATATTTTTTTTTTTTTTTTGCCAATATAACTTTAGAAATTTAAGACAATAGTAAAGTACTCAAATTATATAACAAAATATGCTAATAAATATGAAAAGGCAAAAGCCTCAATGTGAATTGTTTAGTAAATTTAGGTCCAATTTTTAATGTGTAGATTCTTTTTGTCTTTCTTGATGATAATACATTTTATTTCTTTTTTTTCCGTTTTAAATACATGTCATTGAGTCTTCCCATATCTTCTAGTTGTGATTTTATGAATTGCTAAAGCATGAGTAGTTTTTCCTGCCTGCTAAAGATTATTAAGTTACTAATATATGTAGAAAAAAATTATATGCTAAATTTTTTTATTCAAATACTTTGTCTAAAATATAGTGCTGCCATCTACAAAACAAA
>JAPDSC010065698.1:275-12438 GCA_026290005.1 Latrodectus geometricus | reverse complement strand
CATTATTAAAATATATTTTTTACTAAGCAATTTCCGCAGAAAAAAAATAACATGAATAGAATATGAATAATTCAGAATACAAAATCTGGAAATCTATAGAGGATAATTTAAGCTATTTTCATACGTGTTGTTTGCTAACAACACAAAGTACATTTTAACAATATCATTTTTTAAACTGTTATGAATTAGTTTATATATAAATTTTACAAAAGCAGTGAGAAACGCATTTACTAGAAAGTGAAGATTAAGATCAGTATTATATGAAACGATTCGAACAAAGTAGCTTCTATATTTTATGTATTGGTTGATTTTAGAGAAAGAATAATTTATAAATAGATTAATGCCATTTGATACGTATTGTTTCAAAAATGCCTGGGATAGTTTTATAAAGTTCTGGGAAACAGGCAGTAATTAGGATGCAAACATTCCATTTTTTTATCATTTAAACGGAGAGAGTGCCGCGATTATTAAAACAAAAAGAAATAAATATAAAAGTTCTTTGAAATCACTTCAGTTCAATCATGCATTTTTTATAAATAGGTATAGTGCATGGCAATCAATTAAATTAACTTATATTAAAAAATAAAGGATATCTTCTGAACTAATTCTTATAGATGAAAATTATATTATTTATTGAGAAAATAATCTTGTTTATGTAAACATATGTTTTGAAATATAGGTTGATATTGAATGCTACTAAAATATGTGCAGAGTTTATTGATGATTAAATGATTGTCATCAGAGACAAACTATAAATTATAAATATATTTCTTTTAGAATTAAATTTTTTTTAATTTTTTGGAAAGATTAATGATTTGTAAGCTAATTTTAGAAGACAATATCTTATAACAAGGATTTATAATTGGGTTGTCAGAAATTCATTTTTTTTTTCACCTGAATTAGTTACTTGGAAGTGAAAACTAACAATTTTACGAGAATGAAATCTTTCTACAATCATAATGATGGCAAAAAGTATTGGACTTGAACTTACAATATACAATTCAATAAAATATTTACTCGCTGTATGTTACGTTTTTCATTTTCATATAAAATGAAATAAACTTCCGAACAACTTATTACTAGATAAATGCTAATATATACGAAAGCTGCCATTAATTTTGCTATTCTATAAAGAAATTTAAATAAAAATATTATAAATAATATGATTTTAAAAATTGTAAGTGATAATATTTTGAAAAAGTATTGGAAACAGTGATTTTGAGAATCACCGCACAAGGCTACCACGTCTAGAATTTATAAATTTATAAACATTTATTATGTTTTAATCAAACATTCCTTTGATAGAATATAAGTGTATAGTTCTGCGAATCTTTTTAACTTATTATTACTATCATTCACTTGGTCAGATGCTTGATCAGATCGATCGTTGGATCGTCGATCAGATGCGTATTATTGATTTGTGAACATGGGAACACATCCTGGATGTAATAGCTTCTGGACACTTTCTTATATTTTGCAACGACAGTCCTTACAATAATATCAACATACTATTACTCATCATTTTGCTTAAAAGTAGCCACAAAACTTGCATATACGGTAGTGACAAAACTCTTATGTCACCACTATTGCAATGCTATATTTGAAAGTATCGACAGAGCAAACAAGTGACATTTCACTTTTGACATGTGACTGTGACATGTCACTTTTCTGTCACTCATAACGAAAATTTTATGATTTTTTTCTCTTTGCAATTTTTTTCCTTCTGCATTATTTAATTCCTAGGTTTTGGTTCACTGTTGATGATATCATCAACGGCTTTCTGGCTAATGGTGTTGTCTCAATAATTGTCTAAAAAATTCGATTTTATTTCTAGATTCAGGGCTTATGAATTAAGCTCAAAATCTTTGAATAATATGTAAGTAATTTATTAACATAATTTTTGTCTCCATAATTATTAACGATAAAAGGAGACTCAGATCCACCATGGTGCTCCGATAAATATATATAGTCTATTATTTCTATCCGAATAGGTATTTAAAACCCTTGATCAAAAGAACTACATAAGATTAATCAGAAACAAGAACTTATAAAATTCTACCTTTATCCAAGTTGTTAAATTTCAGGAAAAGTATTGTGCATCATTGACATTTTAACCAAACAATATTGTTGAAAAGTAATTAAAGCATAGAAACCCTGCTAAATAATACCTGCACATTGAAGGTATGGCTGGCAGATAATGTTTTACATGAATGCTTTCGGACACAGCTGATGTTTTGCATACCACAGGATCTTAATTATATCATTCAAATGCTCTGTGTTAAACAGTTCGTCATTTTGGTGAGGTCATTTTAATGACTTTCACTGTAATTACACTCTAAAACAATGTTTCTTAGCTCGTCTTTTCGTTTGATCAGATTTCTTTTTCATTTATTTTTAACTATATATTTGATATAACCATTCATTTTTCATTAAATTTTTATTTTAGAAACCTCAAGCTGCAGATAGTCATAATCTCATAATTATTTTATCTATTTACAGAATCCTGTTAAAATGCAAAAATGCAATTTGACAGAAAATAAAAATTTTAATGGTGTAAAGTTCATGTCTTTATTCATTGTGTTTAATATTAAAATTCTAACACCGATCTTTCATAAATTTATTCATGAAATGTATTTTTTAATATATTCCTTGGTTATCATTAAAATTAAATGTAGTAAAGTGGATACTGTTTCTATAATGTGTAAAATGTTTACTGAAGGAAATTTTTTCCTCTTAAGTGAACATTAATTTTGTGGATCATTGATATGAACTGAATATTTTTCACAAAATAAGCAATCAATCAATTCAAAATAAGTCTGATAAACTGACATAAACAGACTACAGATCTAAGGACATGGATGATGAAAGAGGTGAAAATTGTAAAGAAAAATAGAAAAAAATTTTTATATATACGGAATACTAAATGCAAAAGGTCGAAGGGTCATTTGAAGAGGAAGTTTATCTTAAAGTTCTTTTTATTTTTTTATCTTAGCCATTGATCCTGAGTAAAACTTCTGAACAAGTAAAGGAAATGAACTGTATAAAACCTCAAAACTCTCGGACGTCATTTAATGGATCAGTTCTTTTGTTAAAAATAAAATATTAAAACAAACCATACTTTTCTTTTCCTTTTTAAAAACATAACAAAGTTTAAAAAAAGTGATGACTTAAATTTCCCCTATAGTTACAAGTTCGTTACGGATAAGAAGAAAATGTTACTGTAACCGAGTTTCTTTCTTTTCCCTTGAATATCAGTAATTGGATGGGATTCCAATATCGACAATTACTAATATTAAGTAACTTGAAAAATATCGAACATAACGGCAAAGAATTATCGGATTTTGTAAAAGAGAAAAAAAACTAAGATTTTTGGTTTGTTGGAATTATACTTTAGAAGTCTGTGGAAATTGATGACAAAACAGGTGGGTATTGATTTTTTACAGTGGGATTCTTTTTTATCAGTTTCAGTAAATTTAACTGTAATTAGGAATTTTTCAATACGTGATATGTGTGCAATCACTTGTTCGTTTATTTGCTAAAGTAAAGTTTTACAAACTGTAAAAGTAAATTTAATTCTTATTTCAATAATTTTTATACATCAACAAAATTAGCTAACATTATTCAAGTTTCATACTGTAGATAAATATTGCAATTATTTAATCACTATTAATCTAGATAGTGATAATACCGTTGAGATTTATAACAATAAATTTAGCTCTTATTTTAATAATTTTTATACGTCAAGAAAATTAGCAAAAATTATTCGAATTTGATACTGTAGGTAAATCTTTATTTCTTTATCATCAGTGGATAATGATAATATCATTAGATATATAGAAACATGTTTTGATATGAAATTATATGATTTAATTATTTATAACTCAAAAATAAATCATGTTACGTAAATTATCTTTATACTGGTAAAAATTTAAAAATTTATTTTTTAGTATTATTTTCTCCCTGTAGATAATTTCCTCATTAATATTTTTCAAGAATTGCTTTTAGTATTTAATAATTAGAAGAAGTAGGGATAGGAAGAAACAAATTATCATATACTCTCATTTAATATTCCCCAAACAAAATGAAATCAGTAAGATAATTAGTTTTATTTGATTTTGCAATATATAACTATTTATATTTGAAATATGCCTATTTATATTTCACTTATTATTATTATTTATAGTTAAATTTAACTGTGTAATAGTCGTTATAAAAAAAACTAACAAACTGAAGTTTCGACGTCATTTAGTTATGTTTATCAATTATCTGGCTATTCAGTTATCTTTATTATTTACTATTTTTTATGCTAAATTGCTAGCTATTCACTAGCAATTCAGGAAAAATCAAAATAAAATATCTTGACCTTTTAGGTAATAAATTTAAGACGGGATTATAAAAGACGGTTGATTTATAAAGTATTTTTAATAATATTTTTCCCATATCATGAAGTATTTTAATCTGTGAAAATAAAATCAAATATTCTTTCATTATCCAGTGTGTTTGGAAACATATCTATGAATTAATCTGTACATTAGGAAAATAAATTTTTTTATGTTTTATTTGCAAAACTTACTAGTACACTACTCATGAAGTAAAACATTGTTTATCACTTATACGTTAGCATCTGCTTACATATTCCTGTAGATTTCTGTTGTCCGCAATTTTTCTATCCAGTATTTTTACCATTTTCTCTTTTGAAAAAAAAATTACATGATATTATATAGAAATTTCAATGAAGCAAATCAGCTTATAACATTCGTTATTGGTTTAGAAAAATTTTAAAAATCCGACAAAATAAGTGATAATGAGAAAAAATATATTGAATTTCTGAATTTTGATTATTATTTTAAAACGTAATTTATGTCCATGAAGTAATTTATATTTTATTAAAAATTATTTGTTTTATAATTTATAAAATGATTTTAATCTAATATGTAATTAAGTTACAAGCATTTGAGTTATTATTTAACTTAATCAGAACAAAATGCATATAATTTAGTAGTATGCTACATTTTGATATTACTATTTGGTAAAGCATTTTATAGTTCCCAAACTGTTAATAATATTTTAAATATTTATCTTTAAAAATGTAGAATTTTTGTTATTATAATATTAATTTTTTCTGGAAATTTAACCAAATATTCATTTTTAAAAGTAGTATGATGGTTAAACAGTTTTAAATCAATTATGATTTTAAATTAGAAACGAATTTTATTTTGGTTTAATTTTCTGTTAAACGTTTTTTAGTTTTAAGAAGAAAACATCTAAATTCAACTTTACGCTTATAACAAAAAGTTTTACAATAATTTAATATAATTTTGATTCAAAACTCTTTAACAAATAATTTTGCAAAATTTATGACGTAAAATGTAATATAAGTTTATTTATATTTTACGTTGCATTTTACGCACATTACGTTATGATTCATTATTTCTTTCTTATTTCAATGACAACAGAATGAAAATCAGTATGTTGCCGTTAATTATGTAACAATAGGGAAGAATTATAAGGAACCGTCAAAATCCCATGATATAAAGAAGACACTGATGTATGAAAAACATTTGCATCTTAACTTATTTAGATGAGGTTGGAGTGGCAAAGGGTATCCGTAGAGCAGCATAAGAGAAAGGATGCTCAAATTATTTCTCTTTCGAAAATCACATTAGAAGGTCACAGGTCCATCAAAATATGTGGTTATGTCCCGAAGAATGAGACAAAATATTAACCAGCAAATATAAATTTTCGATAGATTCAAGACCTTTGTTTATTGATAATGGGGATTATTGGAGTTAGCTTTTGATTCTCCAACTAGTTAAAATCTAGCTAATACCATACCAAGAATTCTACTCATAAGATTCGATTTTAATTTTTTTTCACCAATAATTTGAATAATTAAAACAATTTGAAAAATTTAATCATATTTTTTCATACACTTATTTAATGTGAAACAATATAAAACAAATATGTACTATTTCTGTAATTCTTTAAATTATTATTATGTGTAAGCATTTGTCATAGATGACAGAAAAATATATTGGTAGGAAAATTTTACTTTCAAAAAGAATATAAATTTCCATTATTTAAATGCATGTAGTTTTAAAAAAAGATTTTTTTTAATAAGAAATTCCATATTGAACATTCAAGCCACCATTATGTACATTATTGTATACAAATATATGTACATATTAATATTTACATTATTTAGGTAGTTTGAAACTTCTTATATTATTTAAGATTCTATATTATTTATTTCAATTCCGTACATTCGAAAATAGCCTAGGACGCCTTTATTATTTTCCAAATGGTGTTTAGGAAGCTAATAAAAAAGAAAACTTCAAGGTGTTAATAAAACAATTATATTTTTTTTTAAAAAAAAATAAATCTAAATTAAACTGCACAGTTTGTAATATATAATGGATTTTTGTAAATATATAATGGATTTTTTTAAACTTTCTTAAAAAATAAATTGCTATAATTAGTCAGCTATATTACATAAAAATGCATGCTTTTAATCTTAAAGATATAAAAAGTAATCATAATTTGAGCAATTTCATTTAAAAAATAATATCCATAACATTTAAAAATCCTCATTTAACCTCTATAAAATCCATTGATTCTTTAAAAAAAATATTTTTAAAATTACCCAGGTAAAGTGAAAATTTTATAAGCTTGTAATATTTCAGAAAAATATTTTAATGTCTTTTCTTTTACAAAAGTTTTTATTTAACTATTGCTAAGAATTTATCAACTTGAAAGCATTCTATTTTATTTTGTTTTTTCAGATCGTAAGAAAAATCTAGTGAATCATTTTAATCACACAAGAGTTTAAAATATATCCACTCTTTCTCAGCAGAGAGAAATAATTAAGCTAAGAACTTACTCTCTTTTCTTTAAAATCGTGGTTGAAAATTATCCATTTCCTTATTGCTTTCTTTTTTTACCGTTTCTCTTATGCCGCTGAACCTTTTCTTATCATTGCCCAAGTGAACAGAGCGAAGAATAATATCATTAACATTGTCATTCTTTTTTAATTGCATTCTTCTCTCAGTTCGAGCATATTAAGCACATTTTAAACTTTTTGCAAATCATTTTCAGCTAAAATTTGAGATAAGATTTTGAAATGTAAGACTACTTTTGAATACTAAGATTGCTTCAATTCTATCATCAGAAAAGATTTCAGGCAAAAATCGTTTATCTGAAAATACTCATATTATGTATAACCATTTAATTAAGAATTTTTACATAAATATATCACATCAAGATTGATATTTATTAATTTGAAAGTATTAACATATATAAATTTATATTGAATATGAATTCCCATTATATACACCATCCAATTAAGATATAAAAATTAATTAATCATAAAAAATTCATGAATATAGATTTTATATCACAATTGTTAAGATTTGATATTTAAAAATCCCAAAAATCTAGATTTATAATTTCCTCTACAGGAATTTCACTGTCAATAAATCAGGGACAAAAAAAAAATACTCATACGTTTTCATCGAAGCCCATTCAATAAATGCATATTGGTAAATGTATACCTTAAAGATAAGGCAGTTGTTCAATTAAGCTTAATTGATTAAATTTTTCAAACGATACGAGTTTTCCATTAATGTTTATCATACTTCAATACATAATAATTAATATTTTGAAAAATAAACCATACATTTATTCTAAAAATACAAATAAAATAATAAATACAAAGAAAAATCGGCATTTATTTTCTTAATGATCAAATAAATATTACTTAACATAACTTGAATTTCATGTTAAATGTCTTTACTTTTGCTTAAAAGAATGCAAAATAAATTGTTAAAACAATTAGAATAGAAATTTCTTTCTAAATTTCGTATAAAAGACAGTTAAAACATATAAATTATTTTTTGAACATACTACTTTAGAAGTACATGTTCAATTATATTTGGAAAAGCAAAGGATTTTTTAATATTCATTTTCCTAATACTATTTAACATCACAATTCTAATATAGGCATCACCAATACGCAATAATAACATGGTTAGTTTATATTTATTTTAAAATTCTAAATTATACATAACTTTCTAAAATTATTGTAAGCATATTTGTCAAATGTTATTTATTTAAAATTTCCATATTAATTCAAATTAATTTTAATAAATTACAATATTTAATATTGAAATATATTGGAACAAAATTTATATTTATAAAGCTAATGATAATAATATTTGCAAATGCATAATTAATATTATCCAATCAAATATAATTCCAATAGACACTAGGTTTTAAGCATTATTTTAATTAACGTAATTTCGAGTCATTCATGCTTTATTATATTACATAATCTTTATAAATTTACTGTGTAGTATATTTAATTAATAGTTGATATTATATAAATATTATAATTAAATAGTATTAATTAATAAATCTATACAATATTACTTATTAGTAAATTAATAATGTAAGTATTTACAGGAAATTATATTTGAATAATTATTAAGAGTATTATATTAAGAAGCTATAAAATTTGTACATAAAATTTATTTAATTCGACTGAAAAATGTGCAACTGTCTGTCATTTTTTTATTGAAATTATCTATCACAGTAAAGTCAATCATGTATCTAATCATTTAAAATAGAAAATATAGGGATTTAGCAACGAGAAATTGTTCTAAAATTAAATAAATGAAGTAAATTCTGAATAATTTTTAACTGTTCCTTAAAAGAAATTGCTCATAATTTCATTCTCTCGCATCGTAACAAATTAAGGAAAGCTAATTAATTTAGACTACATTATTCACTTCTTATACGCTACATTAAATATTTTTGAATATTTGTTCTTTCACACAAGTTTATGTTTCAAATTACAAATTTTAATAGACTTTATAAAAACATCAAAATGTCTTTTTAGTTTTAGTAGTAAAAATGTTATACAGTGAAAATGATTATCAAAATGTTATACAGTGAAATCGTAAAAAAATCAAAAAATCATTTTAGTAAAATTTATTGCATAATTGAAATGATTTTTTTTTATTTTTGGTTGTTAATTTTCCCTAAGCAATGAACAATACTATTTATTCAAATAAATGTAAATCCTCACTGTTGACACAAAAGAACGTACAATTTCAAACTTAATATACGTTTAATAAAAATAAACATACGTTTCAAATTATGAATAATTTCTACAAGAAAAGAAAACTCAAATGGAGAAATTTAGTTTAAATTACTCTTAGAAATTATTGTAATTTACATTTATGAACTTATCTTTTATTAATATGTAGGAATCACTCATAAGCATGTATTTTTAATAAAAGTATAAATTTCAATATATCTTTTTCAAATACTTTTCTATCAAAATCAAAAGGAATTCAATCTAACTAATCTAAGAGTTAATTAATATAGTTATTATAATATGATATTATCTCAATAAATTCAAGTGTTTCAATATTATTTTATTATTTTAGATGTTTATTTAACCAAGTATATCATAAGTATTATTTATAGTTTTATAGATAATACTTTTTGATTAATGAATAAGATATAAAAATAACATTAATTTGTATAATAAGATTTAAATACATAAAGAATATCTTTCTATGAGTACCTTGAAATATATATTCTATGTAATTTTCTCTCAAATAGATATAAGTGAATTATTTTTTTTTTATCTAATAACATCATATTTTTCATGATGACACATTACAGGTAAAGTGTCACATTAATGTATTATTACACTAATAAATATTGATGTTAAAATTTAATACTATTTTATTCCATAATTTATACAATATTTTAAGAATATGTAATTAATAACTTCTAAAAATTTCCATTTTAAAATTTGGCTTTTAATATAACTGATCTTTTAAAATCATTTAAAATCTTGTTAATCATTTTACATATTAATAGTCAAAAATTTCATTTAAACAAAATACTCTTATTGCTAATAATATATAACACTCATTAATAAAATAAAAGCTAATTCTTATGCCTAAGTCATACAAGTGAAGTTAAAAAAGAGGATTTTTGATTGTATAAAAATCCCCGCAGCTTACTTCTTTGCCACTGTCATTTACATATAGATTTATATTTTTAGAATGAGAACTGCTTAAACGGGCAGAAATTCTTCTCTAAATTGGTAAAACATCACGAGAAAAATTTGCGTTTTTTATATCCTTTCAACATTCACATCTTTGTCGTGCTAAATTCTCCCAAGTATTTTTTTCTGCTCTTTTTTTTTCTTTTTTTAAAAAGAAGAAGAAGAGAAGGAAGACACGGATATTCAAATGTGCGCAGCACATCAATAATGCATATAAGAGAAAATTTTCGTCTTCGCATCTGCGGCTTTTGCAAAAATGTCTTTTTTCAAACTAAAAAATTTCGAGGAAGTAGTTGACCAAGAATTTTTGAAGGCCTTAGAAATAAAATTCAATTTAGTCTGAAAAGCATAGATATCTATATCTATCTATGTATATGTGTGTGTATTTATACATGTGTGTAAACAAGATAACGAACTACTTTTTGAAATTTATTATTTAATATTATCTTGAAATGTTAAAATCAAATTATATTAATATACGTACAGAGCGTATTTAAACTCGAGTTTAGGTATAAAAATAAATAAGCAGTTGAAAATAGGTGAATTTTATTAAGTTTATCACAAGTACAAGTATAATAGTTACTTGTAAACAAAATACTATAATTGTTAATTCAAATAAATAAAAATTGTCTAATGAAATACTTAACAACCAATATGGAAAAATTGTAAATAATATATTACTGTTTACTAATGACAAATAAATAAAAGTTGACAAACGGAATACTTTATTATTAATATGGAAAATACCTGAACTGACTGATACATTCTCTCAATATGTGTGCAGGGCATATTTATACATGAGTTCAGGTGTATTTTAAAAATAAATATGCAGTTGAAAATAGGTAAATTCTATTAAGTGCATCACAAGTACAGTTATAATATTTTCTTGTAAACAAAATATTATATTTGTTAACTTAAATAAGTAAAACTTGTACATACATAAACTAATAAGGAAAAATTGTAAACAACTAATACGAAAAATTGTAAATAAAATATTATTATTGTTAACTAATTAAAAATAAATAAAAGCTGTCTAACGGAATACTTTATTAATAATATGTAAAACTACCTGAACTAAGTGAAACTTTCTCTCAAAAATAGTTTTATGCATATTAAATCTCATATAATCATTTGAATTTACTCAATGATATTCAAATATAAGGAATCAGACCAATTATTTTAAACATTGAATATATCATTATAATACCTTTTATAATTTAAAGCAATAAGAACAAATTTGCAGACATTCAGATCGATTTAAGAAATGATCCACTAGATTAAGGAATGATCCATTACTACTCATGTATTTTATAAAATACAAATTGTACATTTGACATAAAAGGATTCCAAATTATTGATTTATTTTTCATATTAATAATAAGAAACATTCTATATTTCTTCTTCTGAGAAAATAAAAAATCTTTCTTTCTTTATATAAAAATTAATTTAATCAAGTGTGAAAAATTTAATTAATCATTGATGTAATTTATGTTTTATTATTGAAGTTTATCAAGAAGAAACTAATTTGAGAGACAGTAAATATTTTTTTTTCTGAGAAAATTCAAAAGATCTTCTTTTTCTTTGTACAAATAATATTTTATTGAAATTTGAATATCTTAATGTTGTTAATTAATGTTTTATTATTGAAGTGTGCTATGAAATTTAACGAATTTACATACAATTGTATTATTTTGTAAGAATAAATTATTTTTCTTTCAAATAATTTTTATAGTTTCCTAATCATTTTTCATTTAAAAATATATTGAAATGTATAAATGAATTATTTTTGCCATAAACCAGATGCTGCTTTATAAATACAAAGCCTGCTTTTAGAAGTAAATTGTACACAATTTTTAATCTCTAGTGTTATAATGATAAAAAGTATTTTTTACATAAAACGGTAAATGCATCATTTCACATTAAATGAATACTTTATTAATAACTGAATAAAATCTTAACAATCTTCTTTATATGAATAGAGTAAAAAAAAGTTTGAAATTTTTATTGATGCCGGGAAATACATAATACATTTTTTGACAATATAATCAGTAATCGGAACTAATATATATATATATATATATA
>JAPDSC010065689.1:3523-24640 GCA_026290005.1 Latrodectus geometricus | reverse complement strand
GACAGAAATCAGAGAATGTCGACATTCACCGGTGAATGTCAACACATACCAAAAACGTTGGTGAAAGACCGTACAATTGATTACATTTCTTGCACTTTCGGACCATCGCCGGTGTATGTTGACAATCACAGACAAGCTTTGGTGGAATTTGAAAAGATGATTAAAGAGCTCGAAAAGGAGATAACAGAAGGCCATTCCCGGGCTTCCCTTTCCACCACAGCATTTAATTTGTTTTTAATTTGTTTGTTGTCAGGTTTGTCCCGCGGGTTAAAAATCCTCTACACTTCCTCTACTCACCGTGATTAGTCACTCCTCCTTTCTAAGAGAGGCGATAAGTTACGTCACACATGTGACGTTTTTGACGCCTGAAATATTGAGATAAGAAAATGCAAATCTGCATTTCTCCTCTCCGGATACGGAGAGATGAAACGCATATTCAAGATTCACCATTAGTGCATTGTGGATGTCAACATTTGCTGGTGTAAGTGAGAAATGAGGATATCTAGCAAATATTTCGGACATACACCAAGCGACTACGTGAATGTTGACATTCACCAACGAATGTCGACATTCTCCAGATTTCGGACTTTCACGGTAACATATACAAAAATGGTTTCAATTGCGGACAATTTTATTTTGCTTTTTAAATTTGTGTGCTCATAGAATATCAAATTAGAGGACATTTTATGTAGAATATAATTAAAAACACTATATTTATATACATATTACAAAAAAGCAAGAGCTTCTTTTAGAATAAAAAAAAACAATTTGTCATGACTGCTGAAGAGTAATTTAATGAAAGAGCATTAGCCAATCACAAAAACTGTTCTGAGAACTCAGTCAAATATCAGTAACTAAACTAAATTGTACTTTGAATTGCAAACTCGTAATTTTGCTGTAATATACTTTGCAGAAAGATGCTCATTAATTTAACAAGTAAAATAAATTTTTTTAATGTTTCAAATTTTTTATTTTCGTGCAAATAATTTAAAACAATGCTACCAGTAACAAAAATTCATTGGATATTTGGCGAAAAGAAACAGAATTATCATATTGTGTGAAAAGGGCTCTCTCATACTAATACTGTAAATCAGTTGGTAGGTCAGTGGCTTTATCGTAAGAAAATTGTACTTGCGTTATGAAAATATGAAATAAGTGAAAATAAGACAAAATCATGCAGAAAAATTTCACAAGTGATACTAAATAGAGAATGATAAAAAGGACACGTCTCAAAGGTAGATGATGCTGCTAAATAAGAAATGAATGCGAAAAGTATTCCAAGAACAGTGTATTTAAGACAGAAATTTAATTCAAGAACAATAAGGAGAACATTACCAGATTCCAGGTTAAAATGTAGAATTCCGAGAAATATACCACACTTAAATCTAAAGCAAACCTAAATTCAATTTTAATGGGCAAAATATTCATTAAGCACCCAGAAATCAACGTCAGCAAATAATTTAGAGTGGTGATAATAAAATATGGTTTTTTGGTAGTGATAAATATGTGAGACATAGAATTCAAAAAGATCTACAGCCTGATTGCGTTGAAGCAACACAAAAAACCCAAAAATTATCATGATTTAAATATGTATGTCTGCAGATGACATTGGGTACCATCCAAAAGATTTAAGATATTCTGAATCCAAGAAATACATCAATGGATCAGAATTGAATATCCTGAGTAGTAGCAAAATATTTTTGGCTTAAGCATGATTTAGTTTCATGCCATATGGCAAATATATGCAAGGATTGATTAAAAAATAAAGGCATATATTTACTGCCCTGTACATTAAACTGCCCTAATCCGAATTCTGTTGAAAGTTTTTGAAGGTACTCCAACTATAAATCCATCCATCAAATGAAACGCAACTAATTGAGGTTATAATTACTTCTTTTCAGCCGCCCAACCTGTCTAGTGGTTAGTGTAACTGACTATGGATGGGGAGGACCTAGGTTCGAATCCCGGCTCGGGCATGTATGTACTTTCTTTCTCTCTGTGTTTCTTGTCCTTTCCTCAGATGATGGATGAATGTGACCCACCGTATATATAAACAGGTTTGGGGTGGTGTGGCGTGGGTGATGCTACTCGTACCTCCGTGACTTGGTTCACAGGTGTCCACCGGGTAACGATAAAATGAGTAGCAGTAACTGGCCTTGTTGCGGCTAATGGGCAAATGTACTTACTTGCTCAAGGGTGCCCACCATTAGAAAAAAATTACTTCTTGTCGTCATTTGATTAAGAAGGATGAACTCCAAATACACACAAATTTACTTAAAGAAATAACGTTGTGAGGTTGCATTAAAAAATAACAGTTTTTCTTCTAAATATTGATAGTGTAAATGTCCGACTTTAAAATACAATATAATTTAAGATATATGTTAACATTTAAAACCTAATTTATTTTGCATTTAAGTATTTAATTTATTTTTTAATTAAATTCTACATTTAAATTTTTTTAATTTTATAGTTAAACATCTGTATTCCAGTGTAAATTAATATATTAGGTAAGGACACAAATTTTTAAAAAACACAAAAATAGCCACAATTTTGCCTATTACTGTCTATGTAGATGATTTTAATATTTAAGAAATTTAATTCAGCCCGAGATCCCAAACATGATGAGCTAACAATGTACTTTCAATGTAAAGATAAACAGAACGTTGTATGCTTACACTCAAACATTGATAATAAAATATAAAAATTCGAGAAATGTTCCTTTATATCAATGAAAGAATTTTTGATCATGAAATTTTGTAAACTACTCGGGAGCGACAGACATAAAAACGAAGAAAATTTACGTCTGGAATGAAAATTCTGTTTTTGTACAGATAAATGAATTTTTTCTTTTTTTACAATTGTAAGAAAAAATAAGGATTACTGTGGAATTTGCTATAAAATTTTGTTTTTTTGTATTATATATAACAATATTTTTTCTAGAATAATATACAAATATCGTAATTTCAGAATGAAAAATAACAATTTAATTTAAAAATATATAATAGAAATATATATTTTATTTGATGTCAAAAAAATTTAATATTATAAAAGATATTTACATGAATAAAATAGTTTTTCTTTCATATCAAATAGAAACAAGTTATTTACACAATTTTTCTGCTCTTTTATTAATATATGGGATTCAAAAATTCCTATTTTAGAAATTTCTTTATTAAATACCTTGATAAGCATATAAATTCATCGTAATAATTTGTGAAATTAATTTTTTCTCTTCTGATTCATATAAAAGTTTAATTTTCTAGGATTAGTTAATATATTATTTATCAATGCTATTTTTAAAATCAATGTGATTATTCTTCAAAAATAGAGTTTGTTTACTAAATGGGTCCTGTTTGCAACATTTAGAATATTGTATAGAAAAAATTGAAGAAAATGATTTTCCAAATAAATTGCTGTTTAAAATAAAAGGAAATTCTGAAAAAATGTATTTTGAAGATAATTTTAGGTATTTCGCATTCAGTTCTTTTATTTGAAAGGAAGATGATAATAAATATAGAAAAATGGCTTCATTCATAAATGTGTGGGACTAATTCAGGCATTGAAATTATTAAACGCATATAATACGAAAGATAAATTCTTCATTGCGGTTTTAAGATAAGCCATAATTTTGATTTCCTGATAATTACCGGAAGCCGGCCGATGGCTGAGTGGTTAGAACTCCTGTCTCCTAAGCTGTTGGCCCCTGGTTCGAATCCCGATTCAGGTATGGACGTTTACTTTCTCTTTCTCCTTAGATGATGTATGAATGTGGCCCACCCTATAAACGGGTTTCCGGTGGTGAGATGTGAGTAATGCTTCTCGCTTCCGTGATGTGGTTCACAGGTGCCTACCGGGTATCGCTAAATGAGTAGCAATATCTGGCCCTGTTATGGAGAAGGATCAATTCCCCAGTGCTCGCCAAGGGAAAAAATATTTACAGAAATCCCTTCTACATACTTTCCATTGTTGAATAACTTTCATATTATTAAGTACCTCTTAATTGTTAAAGGTTGTTACAAAACTTTTTAGGGCATTGCTGTGAGATAACTTTTAAAATATAAAGCTCATAGTTATGACTTAAAAAAGCATATAGAAAACTCCGTCAATACAGAAATGTGCCGGTACAAAATAGAAATGTATAATCCAAATTCTTCTTGTTAAGTAGTAACCAGAATCAATTTTTATTGGTTACGTTTGTTCTCGCATTATTTCCACTATGTAAAGACGAGGCATTAAACTGTATAGACTTTAGACAATATATTTGGAATATGATATTTGTCATCTGGTATGGTGGTACTTGGTATTGAAGACACTATTGTTAATACCCGAGAAAGCTAATATAATACATTGAACAATTCCTAAAAAAAATTTAAGTTTAGTCAAATAACGTTTTAATATATTAATCTCAATTTTTATGATGAAATTATTAATAAACATATTGAAGAAACGTTAAAAAAGTTAATTAGATGACAGGATGAAACGATCACTCTATTAAACTCTTCTTTTACGATGATATTAGCTAAAAAAGAAATTTTGCTTAGTATTGGAAAGTATCTATGAGGAGCGAGAAAATTCTAATTGTTGACAATTGCAATGATAAACATGCTAAAATTTTAGTCCTAATTGTTCATCTAATTATTATAAAATTGTAAAACACCATTTCTTGATAATTAGTTTTTATGTAATTAAATGAAAGCACAGATAAAATCTGTTGGTTTAAAACATCATGTGTAACTGGATCTGCTGCTTTCTTGTGAACCATAAAAAAGCAAGGCCTTCTGCATTCATTGCATAAAAAACATACCATTAAACACGTACCATATTAATCATTTAGAGCTGTTAAAAGGTAGATATAAGAATTGCAAACATGATTTAACAATTAGTGACGCGTTTTCTAAATTCGTATGTATTTCTCTACATAAACCACAACGTTTGCTGAAATCATAGCAAAATTGGAAATTCTAAAAGCCGTAATTAGAAGACCTATCCAAATAATATCTGAATGGAGGACCAGCTTTTACATCTGGTGAATTGAATAATTATATTGATCTGAACACAATATGAAACATCAATTAATTGGCTACTGTTCAGTAGAGAGCCAATTTAAAAGTTGAACAGATCAATTAGATTATCATAGTAGTTCTCTCAAAATTACATTTAGAGAATCCATTTCAGTGGGATAAATTTATGAACGAATTGTAACAAGTAATTTATTCCATATATCAATGAAACATAAATAACACACTTTTCGAGTTGCTTTTTGGTACGAACGTGAATGTTGGAGCTCATAACGAGCTCAAAGAAATGACAGAAATTGAATTCCCTGTTAATTTTAAATTTCAAAGAGCTCCATTAAAAACATACTTAGCAACAAATTTTGTAATCCAAGAAGAGAGCAGCAAGACATAATTTACGAAGAAACTACACAATGTTATGACGTTACAATTTTGTCACAAAAAAAAGTTCGGACCCCAATTAAAATTTAAACCAAACTATTTGGAAATTACAAAATTGCAAATTTAAAAGCGGCAACTTATGGTTTAATCAAAGACGGAAGTCTTGAAGAAATTAATTTTAAGATAACTTGCATTGAATTTCTAAAATTATGATACAAGATACCAAAAGACGAGGATACTATATGAGTTAGAGTAGTGTTAAAGATGAATTACCGAACAACAAAGTCTGAAATGATTTGATCAAAAATATTCTTCACTATGTAAGGACTCATTTCTTCATTTTAGATCTAAGACAATAAAAACTGTATATAACAACACCTTTTCTTAAAAAATTTTTAAGCCAGTTTTGCAATTCGAAACTTTTTTATTTGCTGTGTTATCTGAAGAACCAGCCAGTTAATGGAAATTTATTCACCACACTATTCGTAGTAACAGATTTCGTCAATAGCAGGAGGCACTCTTCAAGTTGATCGTCTCCAAAATCAGAAGCAGGGCAAGAAGTCCAAAATTTTTCCAGCGAGAGTCTATAAATTTCAAGATCGAGGTGACGTGACGAGACGCTGGGTCTGATAATAAAAAGACAGCTCCTTCCTTTCCCTTAATCTTAAAGCTCATTTTTATATTATAATTAAGATAAAAAATTATAAATAGCTTTTTATTGTCTCTTTGTTAGACCAAAATCAGCTAAGTTATTTCATTCAATGATGCACATGTTCATCTTATGTATATATATATATATATATATATATATATATAATACAAATGCATAAATGACTCTATGGATGACATAGAAAACACTTTTATATGCAAAAAAATAAATTATCTAAAAAGAAATCAAATATGAGAATGTTGAGTGAAACAAGTTCTGGCTTAAAGTCATGAAATATTTTAGAGTCAATATTCCGAGATTTCATTCTATACTACGTGAATGATATTTCGAAATTGCAATGGTATTTCTCGTAAATTTTTTAATACATTTAAATAATTTTATTTACATATTTCGATTCAGGATTTCGTTTGCATGAGGTTCAGTTTAACTTCGAAATTTTTATCTTAGGAAATATCAATTGTCATGAAGCAAAAATATTCCAAAACGTTTGTTTTATTTTCTGTTTTTTATACAATATGAATATAAAAAGAATCGAATCCCATAAAAAAATTCACTACTCAGCAGATTTTTAGTCAGGAAAAAGAAGGAAAAGCCTGTAAGTGTAAAGTATTATTCGTTCAATATTTGATTTACGAAGTCGTTTCAAAAATGTTTCTGAATTTCTCAATTCAAAAGATAATTAATATGATTATTTATTTAATTTAAAAACAAATTTTGATGGATATTATTTTTGGATTTTATTCTAACAATGCAACTATTTTAATTTATTTCTAATTCGTTCAATACATACAGAATTTCCCTGGTTTGATTTATTTGTCAAGCAAATACCACTTGTTGCACATGAGAGTTAACTAATCTGAGATCTTGGGTGTCTTATCTGATCAGAATAAGTTCTAATATTATTTATTTTGTCTTGAACCAGCATGGGCTCTGAAAGATTGCTAATGTCCTCAGCGAAGTAGGAATAGAACTCACGCATTGTTGAACTGTTGGACAAAATCTTTCATCTATATAAACATCTATTCCATCGACAGAATTTATGCCTATAGTAATTGGAAAATTATTGTGTTATTTTTACATTTATCTTCTAAATAATTTTTAATTTCAGATTAAACTTCTGATGTCAAATAACAACTAACAAATAGAAATTATTATTGCATATATATTATTTTAAATAATTTAAGGAAATACATTTAAATATATATTATAATAGATATTAGAAATATTATATGTATTTAAAAATAAATTCATATATATATATATATATATATATATATATATATATATATATATATATAATTTACAATTACCACATTTGGTTCGCCGAGATCCTATGTTGACTGTAACTTCAGTCATATTGAATTTGTACATCATGCTGAAATATGTTTTGACAAATCACTTCTGTCTGACATTCTACAATTAGCGATGTTCATTGAACAAGCGTTAAAAGCGTATTGTAGACTAATGCAATGAATAAATAATGCAGCTCGAAATTATATACGCATTCAAATAAGAGACCATGTAACACGTAGATTTAATTGTCAATAACGGTAGTTTTAAAGACATTCTAATAAGCATCACAAATAACTTCAAGAAATAGTCTGTGAAGTAGTAATCTTTTAAAAAAATTAATGCAAATTAAATACAGTAATTTTTTTAAATTAAAGTTTACATAGTTCCAGATTACTTTGTAAATTTTATAAATTAATACAATACACGCAATAATCAAAATTGGATAATAATTAAAACTTAGAATAAATATGTTTATAATGGATTAAATTATGACAGTGTAATATGAAGCTAAAAACAAATTTGAACAAAATATTTAATCAAAACTGGTTAAAAGGCCCTTAAAATTATTGATACAGAGCTTTTATTTAATTATGATTAAAACGTTAAGAAAAGCATGTTTATCATTTTCTAAACATTAAGAAAGATTAGATTTCATTTATGTTGAAACTTATTTAAAAAGCTAGTTTTTCATAATAAGTAAGAGTAAGTATTGAAAATTTTTAAAATGCAGAAAATAATTGAGTTCTAAATAATTGACAATAATAGACTTCTGTGTGTTCTGGTATATTTACGGAATATTGTAAATGTACAACTGGTATTGAGTTTTTTTTGCATTGTTTTTATTATAATTATTGTAGAGAGATTGTTAAAATATTGTAGAAAGATGAAACTATGGTCTGTTTATAACTGATTTTAGTTTCAACAATACGAATTTATTTTTCAGTGTATTAATTTTAATTGGAAATTTTTTCATATAATTCATAACATTTGTTTTGATAAAATGCAATCATACCGGCATGACAATTTTTTTTGTTATACACTTTAATCTAATTATTAAACCTCATTTATTGTTTTCTTTATTTTACGTTATGTTACTTTATTTATTGTAATTTTAATAACATTGAATTTAATAAATATTGAATTCTTAAATGATGTTGTAGTTGTTGAGTGCCAGCCAGGCTGAAAATATAGGGTGCGCTGCTTCATTTTTCCAGCAGAATCATAATTTGGTGAAGAGTCCGACTTCTTCAGTACATTCATGTCATAGGCACCCGTTTATAACGTAGGTTCTTACCTTATACTCTTACCTTATAAGGAAAGAACAAAGACAGGTGAGAGATAAAATACATCCGTGCCCGAACCGGGATTCGAACATAGGATATTCGTATTCGCAGTCAGTCACGCTGAAAACTAGACAGAATGAGCGGCAACTTAAATAATAAATCATAAGTATGTAGTGAATATAATAATTCTGGTACTTTACACATAACTTATAATTAATTATTACTTAATTAAAATAATTGATGAATATCATTAGTAAGTTTACAATATTCATTTATTAAGTATATATCAATTTTAGTTATATGTCTAGCAAAGTTATATTTAATTAGTTATATTAGATACTTATGTTTTCCGAATCTATAAGTAGTTTCAGTATAGTTAGCACAATTTGCGTAGTTCACTTATATACAATGCAATTAATTTAGTAACTTGACAAAATTTTAGCTTGAAAGACTTTGATCAGTTTTATGTTTATACATAATAGAGTTTATGAACTAAATGCACTTTATTTACTAAGAATGTATGATCATTTTTAACATGTACCAAGAACATATGTAAAATAATGTATGAATAATATTCAGAAATATACTATTTGCACACATTTTTAAGAAATTTATAGAAAAATAAAAAGTAAATAAGCTTCAACTTTCTCTCAGCTTCGATACAAAATGATAAACACATTACTGAATAACAATATTATTGGTAACATTATTTTTAAATTAACTTATTTCCAAAATAATGTCTTGAGATTTGGCTTAAATACAGAACTGAAATTTAAAGATGGAATTGTTTGACGTTTTAAAAGTAAACATTCATGTATTCAAGGTTAATTTTGAAATTTTTAACTTATTAGTGTTAAGGTAGTTTCTTTAAATTAATGTTTTATCATCATTCATATAATCATTGCCATTAATTATTATCAAATTGTTATCAATTATTTAATAAATATATAATTCTAGAAGTTTAACTGTCAATTTTCTGTATTGAAAGTTATTGCAGTGGTACAGGTTAGATGATCAGAATAGATCAGTTTTACTTAGAAGAATAAACGATATTTTAAACTGATTACAGTTGAATATATAACATTTGTTTTTGCTTAAAAAGATAGGTCACATCTATAAGATTAATTCCTTTACACGTATATTAAACACGAAATAAATAAGAAAACGGAAATATACACATAAACGCGCATAAATTACTCATTTTCCGCAGGCGTATATTGCCGTTTAATGTTAATATTACAAAAAAATTTATTTTCCTTTTTTTCTTCAAAAGAAAAAAAAATAAGATAAAACATTTTCAATTTACATTTCCAAATATTTATAAATAAGTTCAGTTATTATTGATGTCAGCATAAATTAATAAAAACATATTATTCCTATGTTTGGGAGATCTCTTTCGTTTCATCATTATCGACCTTGCTGTTGCATATTCAAAACAAAATTATCTCTTGCGATAGACATCACATGTCTGAAGTTAAAAAAATATATTTTAAAGATATTTATAATCACTTTACTTGTTCATTACAAGCAAATGACTGTCTTAAAATATTTATACTGATATAAATTTGAAATTAATATAAAAAAATACTGATAAATCTATTTTAATATATTATTTTGTGAAAATGAAGTAATATAAAACTCTGGATAGATTTAAAATGAATTTTGTTTTCATTTTATTTCAAACATTAAAATATTTTGTGAATATTTGTTATGATGATTCCAGGATTTAAAACTCCTTAAAAATACTTAAGCGTTACTTTAAAATTATACTAAAAGATTGTAAAATTATATAATTTTATTAGTATAATTATATATATATGTGTGTATGTGTGTGTTAGCTGCAGGTAAAAATCTTAAAAATTGATTATGAAAATTCGTTTTAATTAAGACATTTATAAATCACAAACTGAAGAATCAAATCACAAAAGCAACTACCGCAGTTTGATATAGAGGTCCTAGCCACCTTGAAAGTCACGTGATCCAATAGGAACGTTATTTAATGTAATCCGATGAATGCGAAACATCATTCCTGTAATTACATGCGTGCTTCATGGAAAAAGCTGCTGATGTAAGTGACTTCGAGAGAAAAAAGGTCACTTAGATCAGAAAGAATTAATGGATCGAAGACTCGAAATGAGTTTTTTTGGAACTGTGTGGCTGTTCACTTATTGTTTTTAGTAAGTACCTAAGATGAATGAATAAATGATGGTGAGAAGAGTAGAAGACACCACAGTTTTAGATCTCACACGTCAGTAAAAACACAGAATGACGTAAGCTGCCCTTGTTTGAAGACAGGCAGCAGGCAATGACTGAGTTAATGCTCGATTACAGTGCGGGTCAAAATGGAATTGTTTCTAAGCACACAAGTCAGTCATGTTTTTGCTACTGTCTATGCCTGATCTTATTTTATGAAGAGGAACAGTTTCAGCTATATTATATCGTTAATAATGTATCATTGAACTCCGTTATGTTTGTTTCTCGTCTTACTACCGTTCACTTGGCATTGGTACTCACAAAAAGAGCGCCTCAACAGCCAAGAAACTATGCAAGTGAGGAAGTACTCATTCAAAGCCTTCCGGTCATCTTAATCTGTCTTCTATAAAAGTTACGTGATCAGTAGGATTTTCCATGAAACAAAGATTTAATCACAGGAATATATTTACCACTCGTCAGGAAAAATAATATATCATTACCACTGGATCACGTGCTTTCCCCGGGATATCTAGGTGGCTTCAATATTAAACTGTGTAGGTAATAATAATACTTTGGTTCTTAAGTGTATATATTTTAAAATAGGTTTAAGACTGATTTAACGCAAATATTGCTTTATTTGGGCAAGAGAAATACTTCTATCAAAATGGTCTCTTCATGCCGTTACTCGGGAATGCATTGAAAGTTTAAAATTTCTCTTTCAGTCTTTATTACATTTGGACTTCATTCCTCTGTATTGATAGAAATTAATTCATGATAATTGGAAAGTATTCTTGCTTTAATTATTCTGGAGAAATACAATAAATATGAACCAAATATAATACGATAAGCCATAATTTCAAATGTCTTTATATAACTGGGGAACCATTAGGAGTTAAATTTACCAACTTTTTAATTGATTAAGATGAGTGTAAAATGGTATTCTAAAGAATACAATAGACAATTTTTGTACCCAAATTTTAGTTTTTCTTTAATTTTTAACGCATTCAGTTGAAAGAAAAGAACTTCCATTACGTGACTTATACACTTCATAAGTAACAAAAGCGTTACTTTGGTTATAAGTAACCAAAGCATTACTTATAACCAAAGAAACTTATAAGTTAAGTAACCGTTACTTACGTATGAGAAACCGTTACTTATAAGTAACCAAAGCGTTACTTATGATTATTAATTAAGTATGATTTCAATATATATCAAATTATTTAAGTTAAACATTGTTACACACGATTCACCGATTCGGTAGCAGATTAAACGTTAAAATGTGTAGTTAATATTTGTTTGATGATAATGAATATTCTTTTAATTAAACAAGTATTCATACCATTATAAACAAATAGATAATATTATAATTCTCTTTATAAGTATTTTTCTCCATTTTAAAAACATTTCTTTGGGGAAGAGTAATAAATGGGGAAAAATGAATCAAAAGAAATTTCAAATTTTCTTAAAATATATTATAAATTCAAAATTTCAACACACATGTTGAAAGGTTTTATTTGATATATCAAAATTTAAACGATATCCTAGAGATTGTAAATAATACTATTAATTAATATATTAACTAATTAAGCTTCTTTGTTTGTCGTATTTAGATGACAAACAATAAATCAACTTGTTGCACACGCTTCTCTTAATTTATCTTTGGAAAAGAAAGGAAAATTTTGTAATCCTGCTAGATCTTATTTTACAAACTTCAAAATTTTATTATTCTTTAAGATTACGATAGCTTCAGAAATAATTTAAAAACAAAATTTTCTACAATGGAAAATATCAATGGAGACTTAATTGCATTTCCTTTGAAATAATTTAAAGTGTGAATAAATAACTTGAAAATTTAAATAAATGTTCAAAATATGGAGAAATTCGGTTTTAAAACTAAATTAAATATGAATAATTGTTCACACAAACACATTTATAAGCATGTAATGAAACTATGGAATGAACATCTATAAAGTATCATTTAAAAAAATACCATTATATATATCAAAAGATATTTCCATCTTTTTTGTTTAATAAACACAGATAATAATAAAACACACACACACACAGAAGATAATAACACACACACACACACACACACACACACACACACACACACACACACATGTATAAAATGTATAAAATACGCTTATTTTGGAAGAAAATATTTAAATTTGAAATACAAATTCTTGAAAATTTTGATGATGTTTGAAATTGTTTTTGATAAAATGAAACTCACAGAATACATTCACTTATTTCGTATATATTTGTAATACTGAAAAAAAACTCTATACGTACTAAATATAGTTATGAATAAATATTAAATGTATTTGAAAAGAAAACATTAGAGTGGTGGCAGCAGATTAGTTAGTGTCTTACGTTTCAGTTTAATACTTGATTTGTTTAATTTTCATCTCGAACTTTGTCACAGTGTAAAAAGGATAACCTAAAGGCAGAAGTCCGTTATAAGACACATTAACAACCATCATGTAAAATGCCTTCCGGGAATACATTTTTTAAATAGGGAGTTATTTTCAGTATTATTTAGTCTCTTCCTCAGGTAAATGAGAATTGTTATGTGGTCTTCTGCACAACAGTTGGGTTTATTGATCCAGATATTGTTACATCTACTGGCTAATGATGCCATTCCGAAAAATTCCGTCAATTACATAAACACAGGAGAGACATTACTTTGGCCTCTACCTCAGATAAGTGGGAATTGTGCTGTGGTCCTCAGCAAATCAGTCGGGTTTATGGATCCAGCGATTGGTACATCTACTGGGTAGTGTTGCTATTCGTAAAAATTCTGTCATTCACATAAACACGGAAAATCTGAAGGGAAATAAATGTGTCATCTATCTTACAAGAAACAAAGGAAGTAATGGAATTTATTTGTAAGATAACCTTCTACGGAGAATCTTATTTCTTTTAAAAGATAAAAAGCTGTAGCTTGTAGAGTAAGACGTCAGAGTCAATTAGAATCTTCGACATTTTACGTGTCATCAGTTAATTCATCGACATCAAGTGATCAGATGTAGAGGAAAATGAAAATAACCAATGGTATTTACTAGGATTATTCTATTTCTGTGTCTTAAAAACAGAAACTACAATAATTTCCTGAGCGATAGTATTGCAATGTCACTCTGGAACTGTTGCTAACAATGATTTATATGGTTCCAATTATCTAAGGACTAAAATAATTGCTGAGTGGATAATTTTAAGACTTCATGATTAATCTACATTATAATTCTGCGTTTCGACTGTCAGAATCAAAGATTGCCTTATCTCCGGCAAACAATCCCAGTCCAGGACCTAATGCAATCTCTTGTCAAAGGATGCATAATTTAAATCATGATTTTCTATAAAACACACTCTTATTTTTTTAATAGAATGTGGATGAAGCACGTTTATGTCACATTTCGTGTAGAAAGTAGCAGTTTCCGGCCTTGTTGCGGCAATAGGGCTAATGTTACTTACTTGCTCAAGGGTGACCGCCATTAGAAATAATATAATATATATATATATTAAGTTTAGTTTTCAGATCGAATAAAATATACTGGTCATTCTTTTAAACCTTTTATGTGAATAATAAAGAAATGCTTGAATATATTATTTAATTTCTTTGAAAAGTGAGATTTCTGTTTGGCAGATGGGGTTACAACAAAGTATGATGTCACAAAAATATTTTCCTTTTTCAAGGGAAATTATTTTCTCTCGAATTAAAATTGAGAAACAAATCCATTACGTTGTAAATATTAAGTTTTCTTTATTGTTTAAACTGAAAACTAGAATCTTAATATTCAACCCGGAAATTAATTCTCCAGATTTCACAATCAATTAGTAACATATATCAGCCATTAACATGTTTCGTAATAATTGGGTTATTTTGTCATTTACCTTAAGACAAAGAATTCAATATCATATTTCAGTTTTATTGCACATAAATTTTCTTTTCTTTGTAAGACAATAAATTTGTAGAGTTGCTTCACACACATAATTTAAACATATTGTAATTATCTATATTCATTGAAATATTGAAAAAAATTTAAAATTCAGAAAAATTTGTATAAAAATATTAGAATTATTCCTCAAATTAATAATTACTGGATATTTTACTGTTAAAAATTAAAATTGAAAAAAAAATTGAATGACTTGAGTAAAGATTTTGAAAATTACTACAGAGAAAGTAAAAACTGAATACAAATCTACATTTATTCAAATTGCAAAATTTGTATGAAAAAATAATTGTTTTGATACTATTAATTTTGAAAATATAAATAAAATTTTTGCCAAAATATTGTTAAAAGATATATTGATTTTATAAATTTTAAACAAATGAATTTTTTCAATAAATAATAAGCAGATTCTTTGACAAATTTATGTGAGAAGACATGTTGAAATATACATATTTTTACTTAACGGAAAAAATTCCAAATTTTCCTTTCTTGATAAAGAATATGCCATTACAACAAATGATAACAATAAAGAAGACAACTCACATTAAATTATCTTCCCGAATTAACATTGCAAACAAAAATGTTTGTCAATTCTGTTTTTAAAATTCCAAATTTAAAATGAAATAAAACTACATAGCCTTTCAATAAAAATCTCATTTGTTGATAAAGGAAAAAAGCTTTTCAACTCAAAAGGGGATTCCTAAAAATGAACCTGACAAGATAGACTAGATAATAAAGACAGATTGGGATAAACTAGATATATAGATAGATAATAAAGATAAGCTGGGCTCATAAAACATAAACACGAAACGTTTGAGAAATATTTTCATAAAATATTTTCTCAACGTTTCTGTAGTTATTAATCTTCATATTATTTCCCATAAATTTATTTATAAGTATAATAATTTTTAGGAGAAAGATTCCTTCAAAGATTTTATTCAGGTAATTCATTTGTAAAGTATACTTAATATATTAGTTTGGGGAAAAAGTAACCATTATTTTTTTGGTAGACGTCTGTAGTGATGGATATCTCGTGAGGTATCTATCAAACAATTTCAGATTTATGCTCGTTGGAAAGGTGACATTTGACACTAAAATATCCTCTTGCGGTTTTTTGTTTACTTAATTCTGTTACGAGTACAAGGTTTTAAAAATGGAAGACAACAAACAGAAAATTCGATACATTTTCGTTTTTCTCTTGTAACGGCGAAAAAGATAGCCGGGTGGCTAAAATTGTGAAAGGTGTTTATCGTCCTATATAAGACTGTAACAACCAGTTACGTACAATTTTTGTTTCGTCGATTCCGTTCGGGTATTTTTGATGTTAGAGATGCACCTCGCAAGTGGATACAGCACCGTCGAAAATGTCTATAAAATACCAAAAATGATCGAAGTTAACCGCATGTCAGCAGTTGTAACGCGCAAGACCTAAAAATCTACATGAAAACTGTTTTAAACCTTTTTACAAAGCGAATCTGAAAGAAGTTACAAAAAGTTCACGTAAAAATAATGGATTTCTTTTACCCCAAACTAATATTTTAGCATAGAAACAAACTCCTTTTGAAAAAAATTTGATTTGAAATTTTAATAGAAGTTCAGAGAAACTTTTATGAATCTAATTTGAAAAAATGCTATGTTTCTTAATAAATAACAAACAACATAAGCAATTTTATATTTTTAAAAGTATAAATCTTGAATTATCTTAATATTTGCTTTTGAAAAATACTTACTTTTATTCTTTTTATGTCTAATTTCATTTTTTGATTTACGAATTTTTAGATTTTTATAACCGATGTATCAAAGGAAAAAGTAATATTTGTTTTAGTTAATTTTTCAAGATACATTACCAATTGACGTTAGGAGATTTACACAAGATTTGAACAAAAATATGAATGATTTATTACAGATCCCTTTCAATATAAATTTTTCTATAGACACGCAATATTCAATAAATAAGATATATAATTTATAGCAATCTTTTATTCTTTTCTGTGATAAATGTACTTTACTTATTTAAATGAAGTCACGCAATGTTTCCCCCGTTGCATTAACAAATGTAAATAAAATATTCAAATACATGAATCTTTTTTGAATTATAGGAAATATTAAACTTTTTAATATATATTTCTTCTGAGAGTCGAGGGTATTTTTTCATTTATTACATTTCTGAGAAAAATTAATTTATCGTTGAATTTTGAAATAAATAAAAATCTTATTGCGATATATTTTAAACAAACAATGTTTCTACTTTGAATGGAATTGGAGATTGCATAAAGATTGTTCTTTTTGAATATTTCTATAAAAGCATTTTCGCATACAGAATTCTCTGTAACAATTTTTGAAAAGAATTCTTGAAAGCATCAATGATTTGAATTTACTTTGCAAATCTTACAACATATATCTTTCCAGATAACTTTTAATTAAATCATAAAAATTATAAATTAATTTCTTAATTAATCTTATGAAAAGCTTAATTCTAACCTTAGAAAAGGGTAATTGTAAATAAAAGTATATAAATCCAAATTATTAATATTCAGTTCTGTTAAAAGTTCTTTAAACACAACCCTTCTGTTAATACTTTATGTATACTATAATAAAAAAGGCATGGTATTTGCAGTTACCATAATATTTTTATCATAAGAGATATGGTAAATAAATTATCGTACCACATAGAATTAAGTAAGTATTACAGTTATTACAATTAATAACTTCATTTTCTTTTTGAGATTAAATGTATTATAGAACTTAAATTAAAAATAATGTATATTAGAGAACAAGTACAAAAAGCTATAATTTTGCTTAAATGATTCGCAAAATATAATTTACTTAATTTTAAAGTCAAAAGTTCAAGGAACTCAGAACATATTCAAATTAATATACCTTTATATAGTAAGTGCTTTTATACAGAATAGAAGGAAAAAAAATGATTGTTTTTGTAAAACTGAAATTTACCAAATTTTCAAAAAATTTATTTTTAATTATTATGTAATTGATAGTTAAACAAAGGCTTCTTTTTTGCAAGGAACTATAATTTGAGAACGGATTTATTTCTCTTGTTCTTATTTAGTTTCATAAATTCATTAATTAATGTAAAAAAAAACACTGAGATTAGTAAAAAGCTTAGCGTTATTGAAATTCTTTTGTTATTTTTTCTAAGAAATTCATCAACACAAGCATATAAAAATATTATAGATGAAATTGTGGAATTACACATCTAGAAATAAAACATTATTTAAAATTTATAATCCGTGACATAAAAATAAAAGATTATATTTTTACGATCTAATGTTAAAAATTCATTATCTTATAATGTTTTATGAAAAAATTCCGAAATTTGATTATATCTTTTTCTCTGTGAGAAAATTGAAAGTACCATAATATCACATGCAATCGTTCCTTTAAGTAAAAATTACTGTGTATGAGGTCCTCCTCCATACCAAACAAATTGGCCAAACATTGAACGAAAAACTGTAGTGCTTTTAAGGCTTTCTGATCAGAAAGCCTTAAAAGAAAGATCTTCATTTAGGCAGTTGGATCTCTGGTACAAATGATTTCAGATCCCAGTCCTCTTAATTACCTCATTATATAAATAATCTCTGGCGTTATAAACGTTTAATATAACTGTAAAAAACCATAAAGGATATTGATGTTTTCTAGTTGTTCATTCTGATCAAACAAAATCTTTTATCTATGAATATCCTTCTTTTGGGTAGACACGTGAAATTTATAAATACCTCGATATAACATCAAGTTATTCTTTCCTCTACCCTATTTCGCAGCACGTGAGAAATGAAGAGAGAGAAAAAGTCGAGACTTCAGTCTCAGAATCAATGGTTAATTAATCATTTGGGCTTCTTAAGTCAGTTTTCCATCGTGAATATTAGCATAGCCTATTACAAGAAAAATTTCCTAAAACCATGTTTTATTTCGAATAAAAATTTCCTTTTTTAATATTCTTTAACTAATAAATTAAAATTAGCATCCTAGTATTTCTTTGTTAAAAATGCCTAAAAAAACCGTAAATTACTATTCCAAATGGTTATTATTTCAATAAAAAAATATTTGTTAAATCATTATTAGGAGATACAGTATTCATAATTTTTTTCATGTATATTTGTTGAAACAATTACTTGAGTTTGCTTTTTGGATTTTTCTATTGAATTAGTTTTAAATTTCATGTAAATTGTCCCATTTACTCTAAGATTGATCACTATGAGCTATACAATCAAATCCGATTTAGAATGTCCTACTGGAGGGAGCTCTAAGTTTCATAGAAACTTATTGTGACTTATATTGTAAATCTCACTGCAAAAGTAAAAAAAAAATAATCTATTGAAGTGCAAATAAATCTATTGTATTTAGAAAACATGACTTCATTTATGATCATTTTAAAAATTAAGATTAAGAAGTTCGTGAATTCAATAATGGTATAAAATTTATTAAATATTTAAACAATTACAGAAATGCATTGATTAATATTTAAAAATAATGTATCAATGAAATCAATGTAATCAATAAGAATTGCTAGGACAATTAAATCTAATATAAAGGAATTAACTGTACAGAAGAATTTATTAGCAAATCTTCACAAACAAAATAGTAAAGATCAAATATGATTACATTTTTCAACAAAGGAATTGTCTACTATTAAGTGTTGTTTCCGATAATAACTGTTTTATTTTCAATATCATTGAATCCTGAATCTTTTAACCTGCACATCCAAATTACATTCTGGATTCAAAGAAATTTAGTTTCACTGAAATGTATAGTGACAGCAATTTGCTTTAATAAATAATTTATTAATGCAATAACAAGAGATAATTTCTTGTCTATAATACCGTCATTTTGTACTACCCTTTTCCATATGATTTGTCCTTTTTAAGTAAAGAATGTTTTAAGGAGTATCCATTGTTTTACAAAGAAAAAAGGAACAGGTAATTTTGTTGCATTTATGAAAACATTAATTTCAGCCTACATATAATTGTTAATGAAAAATAAGATTATGAATAACGTTACAAATGTTACAAATATTTTAAATTAAAATATTTGTAACATTTTGCTTTTTACATATGCTAAGATAACAATTCTCTTACACGTTATTCATAATCTTATTTTTCATTAACAATTAATTGTAGGCTGAAATTATTGTTTTCATATTACATGGAAAAATAAGCAGTACACAAATATGGTAAAAGTTTAGAAATTCCCTTAGCTCATAAATGTAGCTAAGAGTAGAATTGCTTACAAATATACAATGATCAAAATCTTTACGTTTTGTTGTGAAATATACCAAAAAAAAATCAATGAAGGAAATTAAAAAGGTAAAAATAAAATTGAAAATCATATTTAGTAAGAGAAGCAAAATAAACATATAAATTAGATTAAGCACTGAAATAATCAGCTTCATCGTGTGGGGTTAACCACATTGGCATAAAAAAGTATGATTCTTCTGCAAAGGTAAAAAACCGAGTGTCAAAACTAAGCCATTCTCTTCCAAAACCATACTAAAACACAAATATAATGCAAGAAAAGTAATATGCCATTTATCTTTAAGTAGAAATTCCTCCTTAATTTGAGAGTATAAGAATGATTTAAGATGTAGTTATTAATTACAGTAGGAAGCACATATTCAAGTCTTGAATTACTTATAAGAAACTTTAAATACCCATTAATGTTTGGTCTTAGTTGCTGTCGGTATTTAAATATGCATTCCTTGGTATAGAACTAATTTTTCATATTTATGTAACAATACTTACTTGATATTTCTTCTTGACATACTTGTGACTCTGTTATATTGATTATTTCTTTACTTCAACTTTATTCAAGTGTTTTTGTATGGTTTTCGTGTGTAGCTACTTACATTTGATGATTGTTATTCGCCATCACAAAAACACCATGTTTTCTTATACAAACGTAGTCAATACGTATATATTTCTAATAAATAAAGTAAATATTGAATAAAATTTTTAAATACGTAATAGATGTAAGTATATCTCCAGCAGAAATATGGAGCTATTAATGGACAATTACAAAGGAAAAAATTCCTACTTCACTCTACACTTAATGACAAAGTTTTCAAAAAGTTTCTTTGCATAAAGAGACAAATTTTTAAACTGCAGCTAGAGTGCTAAGTTTTCTACCAGCGCAATGTAGAATCTATAAATTGCATTTCTATACATATAGAACGTACACTATATAACTATATATCTACGAATAGAACGTGCACTATATTTATGCATAGTATGTGTACTATATATCTACCCATAGTATGTACACACACACTATATATATATATATATATATATATATATATATATATATATATATAT
>JAPDSC010065687.1:306702-328717 GCA_026290005.1 Latrodectus geometricus | reverse complement strand
TATCAAATCATCCTCCACCTCATCTAGTGATCTTACTGGGGTATCCAACCTTTTTTTTTTTTTTTTTTTTTAACCCTCTAATCTTCCTATATATACTTTCTTTATTACTCTTTCCTCATTCAATTGCTCCAGATATTCAAGTCATTTTTTTGTTTTTATTATATTCATTTTTTTCTTTATAGAACTTTATTTTGAATTACATCTTATCCTCCACAGATATCCATCCCTAATTATAAATTAAATATTGCAGCAAACAAGAATTAGAATCTTACATTTGCTTGTAATTTAATTTGTGGCCGATTTTTGCTCCTTCAAGACCTCTAACACTATATCATTTTGTTGGTGTTGTCCTCAGTGTTGTGTGAACTGCATCTCATCAAAATCTGGCTTACTTAAAATAACAAAGATTAAATTATTTTTTAAATTTTGACTACTGTTTACATATGTGCTTTCAATGAATATCAAATCAATTAATCTGTGATTTGGTATGATACACCAAACAATAACTGTTTAAAAGAGAAGACATTGTATGTCAAAATGGAGATTTTTAATCCTTCTAATATAACAATTCTGCTTATTGATAAGCACATCCAAATGAAAGCGAATTTATTCGTAAACCAAACTGTTCAAATAAGATTCTTTTCATTCATATCTACAAGTCAGGATAAAAAACATATGTTATTCAATGACGATGAAATTTTGTGACAAATTCTGCACAAGACCTGAAGTTTTTGATTAATATTAACCTGTTTTGCAGTTCATGTTTGATTTTGAGGTATTTTAAGACACATTTCATGATTTATTGATATTTTCGAACTGTTCAAGTCTTTGCTCTTATTCAGTATTTCCAACACTATCAATACAAAGACTACCAATGGGAATTGTTCCATGAACTTTTGAATCATATTTTTTATTATATTTAAGCTAATTACTTTCAATTTGAACTGCCACTGTCAATTACTATTCAAATAGCAAACTTTGATGATCAATATACATTCAGTATTTCTATATTTTTATCAAAAAATTAACTATATATTAAAAGTGGGCATGCTATAAAGAATCCTAGCAAATAGTTTAATTATAAGTTGCTTTTTTCTCTAATATGCTTCAATAACTTGCCCAGTATTTTGTTACATTGCTACAGTTAATTGAAAGTACTATTCTGAGAGTTAAAAAATATTAAAAAGTCTTCCAGCACATTAAAAAAATTTTTTTTCGCTAGAATAAAATATGGAAGAAATTATTTCTACTTATTTAAAACTGTCTAATTAATTTATTGTTGTCATGTTTCTATTTCTATGTAGGTTGCTATAAATGTACTTTTAGCTCAAATTGGGTCTTTTGTGCCTTGTTCTTCAGCTGAAATTTCTCTAACAGATGCAATATATACTCGCATTGGTGCATCAGATAATCCTGCTGGTGGGGTGTCAACATTTATGCATGAAATGTTGGAAATGCAGAGAATGTTAAAAGTAAGTTGATAAAATTGCTTGTTGCAACATTTAAACCTCATAAAAAAGTTTTGTTTATTGAACTTTAAAAGAAGTACATGATAATTTTGTTTTAAAAAAGTATTTAAGTTGTCTCCTTTATCTGAAAATAAGGAAAAAATAATTTCAATAATCAATGTTTTTTTATTTAGAATGCAAGTGCTAATTCTTTACTCATTATTGATGAACTTGGTCGTGGGACATCAACTTCTGATGGATTTGGACTTTCATATTCAATATCATGGTATAGCCAAGATTTTAATTACATTTTTTAGAAAAATTGTAATAAAAATCAAAATAATTTATTGATTCCCTTGATATTTATATTTACATCATCTAAGCATTTGTATTTAAAATTTATTTAAAAATAAATTGTGACATTTGAAGCAATTGATAAAATGCATTTCTTGTATTAGTTGCATACAAGAACATAGCTTAAGAATTATAAATAAATATTAGCAAAACAAATGCTCAGTGCAGATTTGTCCAATATTGTACTGTGCACCAGTAACATTCACAAAAATCAATAAATTAGCAAAACAAAATAGATTTTTTTTATTAAAATCTGTTCTGTGTATTTCATATTAGAAATTATTGCTAAACTTAATTACCTTAATTTTTTTTCTGTATTTATTTTTGAAAATTTTTCATTCAATATATATTTACTTATGTCATACATAGCATAATACTTGTGTTCAAAATTTAGGGAGAGAAAATATTTTAATATTTTATTTTTACATTTAGTCATATTGCTGTCCACTTAAAGGCTCCTTGTTTATTTGCTACACATTTTCATGAATTAACTAGTCTAAGTGAAGTTATACCTTGTATTGGTAATCTTCATGTTGAAGCTCTTCAGTCTGAAGAAGAGGTTACTTTCCTCTATAAAGTAAAAGAAGGTGAGTGTTTTGTATTTATATTGAATGAGTATATCAAATAATATTTTATTGAAATATAATAGTAGTATTTTTAAGTACTCTTTAAAGTTATATTCAAATATTAAATTAAAATTTTCCCACAAGCTAAAAATTAGCAAAATTTTTATTTAATATTTGAATGATATTTATATTTAATATTTGATTTAATATAATAATGATAATAATTTAAGTCATACATTAAGTATGACATAAAATGCAATAATGTTTTTTTTCCAGTTATAGAAATTCAAAGCAAATATATCCAAAAATTTTATTTTTTAAACCACAAATAAAAATTTTAAAAGATCTGTTTTAGAAAACAATGACTCTTACTGTTTCTTTTTCTGGAAATTGAATAGTATTCTCATAATTAAATACTGTTATTTAATGCAATACAATAAGAAATCTGAAAACTTAATATTTTTTGCATATCTTTATGAAAATAGAAACAATTTTTTTTTCATTATATATTAAAAATATATTTAGTACTTATGTTTCAGTTTCATAAAATCTTATTAAATAAATTGAAATTGGCATTGTTTATTTACATCGAAATATTACATCATTATCCAAACTATTAAAATTGTATCCTATATTGTACCTTTAGTTTGCCAACCACAAGTTAAACAAATTGGTGAAAATTTGCTGCTTCTCTCAAAAATATGGAGTTTTTGCAAGAACAAAATATTTCAATGTTATTCATTGAGTGAAATAAATAATTGGCTTTGATATTGAAATAATTGAGTAGAATGTCATTCAAGATATTCATGATTAAATTCAATGGGGCTATATTTAGAATAAATTTATATTATTTTATTTTAATTGCATTATAATTTTATAATTATTATTTCAATTATTTAGGAGTATGCACGAAAAGTTTTGGAATTCATGTCGCCCAAATGGCTCACTTCCCACCTAAAGTTATTGAGGTAACAATTAAAATGAACATTGAGAAACTCAAATATGTTATTATTTAGCAATAATAATGTACTATAAATTAAATTGTATATATTTAATTAATAGTAAATATTTATAAAATAATCAATTTTTGAAAATTTCAATTTTTTATAATGCTTGAATTTATTATTAGTTTTTCGAGTATTATGTGTAATAAATTGAGATTTAAACTACTCTTTAATTTTGCTTTGTCACGCTAATTTAATTTTTAAAAATACCTATATTCTATATTACAATACATAGGTAAAATAAATTTCATTATATTTGCTTTAATGATACATTTCAATGTTGAAATTTAATCTCAGCTATTAAGTTATCATTAAAATTTTTCGTTTGAGATATTCATTTAACTGAAAAACTCTATTAAAAATATTTATAACTGTTTATTGACTCAAAGTTAAAAATCATTCAGTTAATTGTATTTAAATTTAATAAATGATAATACAAAATATTTGATTTATTAACGTCTTAATATTTTGCAGCATGCTCACAGAAAATTGGCAGAGTTAGAAAATAGTTATATGACTTTTGAAGAATTAACTGGAATCTTTGCTTCTGTTCCCAAAGGACAAGTATGTTGAAAATTATTTCTTTGAATGTGAAATTAAAGGTTAAGTATCTGATTGCTCACTAAATTATATTTTTAAGGTAAAAATTCATAAAATTATTTAAAATAATCTATTACAAAAATAAAATTGCTTTAAATTAAACTTAAAGTGTTTTTAAATTCATCATGACCATCAGATGATTTAAATCAAATAAATATTTGGATATTATTTTCATTTAATTATGTTATTCTATGTCAGCAAAATGATTAATTTGATACTAATATGTTAAAGATCTACTAATTTCAGAGCAATTCGTAACTTATTTCTTCATTTTACCTTTGATAGTATTTAATTTTTAAACAAATCTAATTCTTCAAAAATAATTCATTTTCATTTAAAATGACTTTTGCATATATTCACAATATTTCGGATTAGTCTATGATTTTTATATTAATAACTTTTATTATATTCTTAAAACTTGCTTTATTTCATGAAATTTTTGTATTTTTAATGGCTTTAATTATTTGTAGGAACTTTTATCTTTATTAAAATCTGTGATTCCTTCTAAGACTGATATTGAAACAGAATTTTCAACTCAAACTTCTGATATCAGTGAACCTATGGATGTTGATAGTTCAGAAATAAATGACAAAGGTAACACCAACGAAAAGAATGAAGAGAATTTACAGTTGGAATTCGGTGAAACCGTTGATCTGTCAAAAGCTCAGCAAATATTATCTCTATTGCAAGAAATGGAGAAAAACCTGTAAATATATTTTTACAAAAAAATCTTGTTACAATGTTTTGTGAAATAAAGTTGTACATACACTGTATTTGTTGTTAATGTATTGTTTGAAATCTTTGCACTATTCTTCAGTAAAATGTCTCTCTTAGATTGAAAAATAATATATACATGTATAATTTTTAGAGTAAGTTTGATTTAGTTTGTTACAAAACAATTAAAATTTATAGGTTGGTTAGTTAGTTAAGTAGCAAATAATCATTTGTATACAAGGTCTAATTTAATTTATTGATAATTTGAAGTGGAACCCTAGCCATTATAACGTCCAAGCTGAAATGAAAAATTTGTAAATCTAAGCATTATTAATTCAGCAGCTAGTTTGGCAATAAAATTTATTCACTAAACATTACATAGAATTTTATTCTTATACATACTATAAACATTTTTATCTTTGTGAAACACATTGATTTTTTAAAATTAAAAATGTTCGTCACTAGTACATTTAAGATTATAAATATAAAAATGGGTTTAATTTGTGTAACATTGGTAAAAATAGAATACATTGTACGGCACCTTTTTCCCTTCATAAATAAAAGTATCACCACAATTGTACAGCGATGTAACCACTACAAGACACTCCCTTATTGTTATTGAAGCTTTGCTGAATAATTAAAGGAAGAGTTCCTTTCTTCCAAAAGCACTGAATTTAAATCAGGAGGTCCTAAGAGGCAATTATAAGAATGCAATATTTCTTCCTTGAAATCTAAAACTTGTGCCATACAATGAATATCCTCTTTACCTAGTAATCATTAAAAAGTATAACTTTGTTGTTGGATATTGTTTATAAAAATGGATTTGTCTTCTATAGTTCCTTAAAGAAGTTGCATTTACAGTTCAAGAATCTTATCCTTATATCATTGCAGATCAAAGAAAACATGGAACAGAGCTTGCCTCTAAATACAATCCTTTCCCTACGCAAAGATGGTAGTGGCACAAAAGCTATCAATATTGTTTGCATAATAATAGGATTGCCCAATTTCTTTTCCAAATGAAAATTCATTGAATATGGCTTTATGCACTGACTTCAACTCATTGTTAAAGAGTACTGAACTTCAAGATAGATAAGCATTTCTGAGTCTTTGCAAAAAGATAATACCATCTCTGATCTCTAAGCAAAAAGGTCCCTTGCAGTTAGCTAGCGATGCATAATTTTGTTATAAAACTGCATTAGCTTGTATAATTTTTAAATTAAAATTTCATTATTTATATATTGTACAAGTTTGAGATACTTCTACAGCAAAACAAGTTTTGGTATAAAAAATGAGAAAAAAAATAAATAAGTTACAATTTGATTAATGATAGGTTTTTCCTGTTTAATGATATTTATCAATTATGTTGTAAACTTATTCAAGACTGCATGATTTTATGATTCTCCGAATGTGTGACTTCTGGCCAGTCTTGATACCCATTGTCTGAAAATTTCTGATTTGGTTACAAAACTTGAAATTTGTAGCCAAGAAATTACTTCTGCTTGTGACTATCCAACTCCTCATTTATCCAATGTAGGTAATTTTAGATATCAATACCTGTTTCAGCAAGTCAGCATCAATGAAGGTTATTTGGAAAATAATAAAAAATATTAAGTTTTTAATAAGCAATAAAAGCTGCATTAAGCTGTTAAAAAAGTTCAAATACAGTCTTGAATAAGTTTATAACATAATTGATAAATATCATTAAACAGGAAAAACTTATCATTAATCAAATTGTAATTAATTTATTTTTCTCTCATTTTTTATACCAAAACTTGTTTTGCTGTAGAAGTATCTCAAACTTGTACAATATAAAAATAATGAAATTTTAATTTAAAAATCATACAAGTTAATGCAGTTTTATAACAATAGATGCCTGTTTTTACAAACTAGTTATTGTATCCATGGGAATATGTTATGGACTAACAACTTTAATTCCAGTTTCTAAAATAAAATTTTGAGAAATCTCCTGGTTTGCAAACATCTTTTCATGCATCCTTTGTTGGCATTTAATTTTATGTTTGAGGAAGTTAGATCAACATTTTTATTAGAGAATCAAATCTTTCAAATTGTGTATGACTAATTGCACTACTGATGTTGAAATCACAGTTTTTGTTTAAACAGTTTATGTATAATTTCTTCAATTTAATCACTCATGCATCAAAATAATCTCTAACTTCATAAGCAGATATAAGATACTTTTGCAAGGATAGATCATGGCTTGAAATTGACATTCTAGGTGCAATACACATGTCAACTGAAGCTTGGAATGATGTTGCAGAAAAAAATTTTTGTTCATTTTGACATGCCCAGTAATTGAAGAAAAACATTTACCTGACGATTTTAATAAAAATGATTTATACATCCATTAAATTCAACTACTATACACCATGAAATTACACTCAAGATTTTTTGTATGTGAAACTTAAATCATGAGAAATGAATGAGATTAAAAAAGAACGTTCAGATATCAAATAAGAAAAGATTCTGGTATTTAAACTATGCAAAACAAGTAAAATGTTTTCCTGTATTGAAAAAGAAAAAAAAAATATATTTGATTTTCAATCAATAAAAGGATATGAATTATTTCTAAGTACAAATTTTATTTGTATGTTTCCTACACAATGCATGCTAAATTTTACAAATAGTACTTTATTTATAAAGAGGACAATTTGGTAAAAAGATTAATTTTAAGAACTATTTTATTGACTCCTTTGAATTAATAAAACCATGCATTTATTGTATTACTTTTTCTGATATAAAAATGAATTAATTCCCAGAAAGAAGCATATCCTTCTCAACAATTATTCAGTATCTTACAAAATGTAAAAGAAATTCTGATGATAAAATGCAACATTGGGAAGAATTTTTATTGTAGTCTATTATAATGAAAGTTGTAGTTAATTTAAAGGATATTAAAATCAATTTAAATTGTTCATAAAAAACACCAAATCGTGTAGGTGTTTTGCTAAGTGGAGTATACCTTTTCTTATTGCTTTTGTTTTTTAAATCTTTTATAATTGATACCAGTGACTGATTATGAGCCTTGTACAAATAATTTAAATTTGCTTCAATTGTTAGATCTAATACATTTTACTAAGATTTTATAATAAAAATCAAATTGGAAGTTGATTTACACATTACTATTTTGATATTTGTTCTTTTTAATCAACCATTGCAATAAAATCCAATATTAATAATTTTAGAATTTTGATCTCATTATGTTTGAAGTATCAAAATTCAGGCTATATCTTATGTTTCTTTTTTAGGTTAGAATTATTTTGGATAAATTTACTAGATATCAGAATATAGTCTCTAATTTGTTTGCAATTCTTAATTTATAATTACAATTGGAATTATTTAGCATTTTTTTTTTTAAAAAATGTATGTAAATTTCAGTAACATAGTTAAAGGTGGTGGAATTGACATTTTATATGAATAAGTGTAAAAGTTTATATATTAAAACAATTTAGCTTCGATTTCCAACTATGAAGCTAAATTATATTCTATTTAAATTTTATTGAATTAAAATTTCTTTTCACACTTCACTTGCTGACGATACATAAAATAAAAATGATTAATATTATCAGAAGTTTCAAAGGATTAAATTAACCCTATAGTGATTGGCTACATTTAAATAATGATATATGAAGCATTATTTACTACCGAAAATATAGATGAGTTAAATTACACAGAGCACTCAAAGTAACATGCTAGAAAGTTTATCTATTGAATTCACCAGTACTGGAAGTATATAAGGATGAAAGCTAATTCAAATGTTATCACGACAAAAAAATTTATTAAGGATCAGTTGTATATGAATAGCTGTTTCTGATTGCAAAAATAATATAAAAATTATACATGGGATTATACATTTGATTGCTGTTGGAAGCAATTTATATTAGCAAGTGTTTGTGTATACATTTCAGCCTTCAAACAATGATTTGTAAGCAAATTAGTTTCATCATTTACAATTTATCTTAAATGCCTGTAAATATTATAATGCACATAATTTAATATTAGTCTTCAATGAATTTTATACATAACAATATAGTTTTTGTTTAGAAAAATGTTTGTTTTCAAATGTAATACAAGAGGAATGTAAAATTTACAATAAGCAATCACTTTGCTTGCTAATTATTACAAATGATGATTTTTTGTTTGTATATGTTCCTTTTGTTTTTGTATATCTTTCAATATGTTGCATTTAAAGCATAAATTTTTTTCAAATTCTGGTCTGATGGATTGTTGAAAGAAAAATCTTACACTGGTACTTTTGCTTGCCTAAAATTTTTTAGGAATTATCCTCTTTTATTCTAGGATTTAAAATTTATTTTTCAGCCCTTGGTTCTACTGGACTGTGTTTTTATGTTTCATTTATTACACCTTTTTTCATACTTTTTCCTAAATGAAGTATGAAAAAAGACTGCAATAATTCTACTATTACTATACAAAAAAGTAAATTGTTTTTAGTTGTGTAATAGTGTAGTTCATCCCAAACGTCTTGAGAAATATTCAGGAGTAGCATCTGGATAGCTTAAGTATTACATGCAAGATTTTGAGCAATACAGATGCTAGTTTTGTAAATTCTTTCAAGCAATGTTTGGGTAGAGTGAGTACTTCTAGTTGCGAATAAAGATATATTAGTTTTGCCAAATGTAAAAGTAAGATTGATAATTTTTAATATCGATTTAAAAGTTATAACTGAGTGTCCTCACATACAAAAAATTTTATCCAAGCTCTACAACCTGAATATACAAAAAATTGGTCTATTCTTTGATCTACATCTCTGTGTCTGAATATGTGTCATTTGCCTTGTATTTTTTGTAAATGATACAATAAAACACTATGTTATGATATTTTAAACTTTAAGTAATTCAAGCATGGAAATAAAACCAGCGTATGATTTTTTTGAATGTAAAAAACAATTACAATGAAAAACCAAAGCCTTTTAACAAAGCAAGTTGTTTGGAATAAGTCCCTACTAAAACACTCGTAGCCAGTTATGCATTTTGGATTACCAAAATCAAAAAATCCTTTTCCATTGGAGAAAATTAGTTTTTATAGACATTAATTAAAAACTATGGGAATCCTTGGTTATTTTCTAAAATCAAATTGATTCATGATCTAATAATACTATAAACAGAAGATTTAAAATTACCAAAAATTAGGATATTATTTACACATTAAGAAAAAATTGTGATTTCTTACAATATAAATTGTGGTGAATCATGTAATATTTTTGAAGACAGTGGTGATTTGTAATTTGTATTGAATGAATTAAGAATGTTGGATAGAATTTATTAAATATCTAACAGATAAAATTTTCAACACACTTCCTTTTTGCTACTAAGTACTTTTTAAAATGAAAAAACTGCAAAAGTTTGTGTATTGAATAAGTGGCAGATGTTTTAAAATCATTATAACACACTGACAGACACACACAGAAAAAAAATAACCCACAGTTAAACATATTTAAATGATGTTAAATAAAAAAGACAACTTTTTTTATATTTAAAATTATGCACATTTTATTATTCACATTCTTAAAACTTCCTTCTAATGAAAATTTTCAGAATGTTACAGTTGATTTTGTATTAGCAGAAGAAAACTGAAAGCATCATACATTTTTTTTTAATTTTCTTTCGAATAAAAGTTAAATATATGATGGGAAATAAAATGAAGTATTTAGTTTTAATTTATAACCACTTTTTAATTACAAAAACTTAAATATAAACTTAAAAAAAACTATTTGATTTTAAAATATTTCAAGTAGTATAAACAAATAGTAGATCTCAAAAATTATTGAAAATATTTTGAAAGTTACATATAACCAAAATAAAATAAGTTTACCATTACATTCACTATACTTTGGTCGATTGTAATAATTATTATTTCAGTTTATAGTCTTTTTCTTCAAATAAAAATTTTAATTTCTTGGACTTCATTCAGAACTGGTTATCCTTTTGAATAAATTTAATTTTAAAGTTTCAAATTTGAAACTTACTTTTATATCAACTATTTAAATTTTCTTTCCACCCCAAAACTTAGAACTGTTCACTTAGATGTCTGACTTTTTCTCCCCAAATAAAATTTCTCCTTTCTAAAATTCATATCAGCTGGTTATTGTAGAATCCATCTTTTCTATCTTTATTGATACATTTTTTGATATTTTCACTGGATGAGAAGTCTTAGAATTTTTGTCTGTTTCATAACCAGGGAAATCTTGAAAAATAGTGGGAATTGCACCAGGAATGAGCCTTTTCTTTTCTGATCTTGTTTTATAGCAATCAGGAGTAAAGTGAAGGCTACAAAGTGATGCTCGTTCACCTGGATGCCAAAATTTTTCTGGAAAAACAACTGTAAAGAAACCATTTGATTTTTTTTAATCTTTCATCATATATTTTAAATGACATATACTTTAAAAATAGCTTTTATTACATAACTTATTAACCTTTTAAAAGCATGACAAGTTAAGCTTTACAGGGATAAAGATAATTTATTAATATTTTGAGTTAATTGTTTTAACAATATTATTAGGTTTTACATTTTTAATATGAAATATAAAGAAAATAAAAGATTTGTGTATAATAGGTTACAATTATAATGTATCAAATATAATACAAATATTTTAAACATTACTTTAAATATTTATAGCTTTAATATATCTAACATAATATTTCAAAATGCATGTAATTAAGTAATTTCAAGTATTTCCCCTTTCTAAGGCACTTAGAGCTTATATGCTTAAAATAAATGCCATTTTCATTTTGAAAATGCTATAAATATGGATGAACATAAAATAAACTGATTTCACATATATATACACTAAAAAACCAAAAACATGATCCATCGCTTGACACTAAGCCCATCATGATATGGAAAGGACATTCAGTATACAATTTGTCACAAAGAATGTAAAATATATACCCATAATTATGTGAGTGTGTCATGAAAAAGGCAGATAGCTTGTAGCTTGTTTTTTAGGCTATAGCAGATAGCTATAGCCTAAAAATTTAAACTGAGCAAATCCAAAATTTCACAGCTCATCAGCTCTACACAAGTTGTTGTGAATACCTAGTGTGCATTGTGTGCACAAGTGGATGATGCATTGGATGTTTACACATCATTTACAACATAAGTCAACAGAGGCAGCTCTGCTTGGTAAAATGAGATCAGCTGCAGACTGATTAATAAAGCTAAATTATATGCTTAGAAGCACTTCTACTTAGATTTACATTATAGCTTAAAATGCTTGAACATTTTAATAGCTTAAAATGGTTGCTGCTTGAGTCACTGTAACAGAGCTTATTTCATCAAGTACAATAGACTGGTATCTAGCATCGGAGAGGTGTGAAAAGAGTAAAGATCTTTAAAAATGTATTTATAATATTATGGTGTCTGCTACTGGTCTCAATTTATTAGTCTACTTTACATCGGTATTCATCATAATAGCTTTATGAATAACCAGTTTTTGGGATACTCATTGAGTATTCAAGGTATCACACTCTTCTCCATGTCAAAGTCATTTAGATCAGCAATTGTTTTCATAACACACATGTATAAGTACAGGACTGATGCTTCACACTCTCCACAAAAATTTTTATAAAGTTCCTATAAATTTCTGCACCTTTTATGTTACCTAAACAAATTCAATATCAAATGGGATAGTGCTCATGTTTTGTCTCTTCAATTTATATACACGTTTTCTTCATGCTTAGTACCAAATGTTATAATTACTATCAATTTTGCCATTAAAATAATATTTAAAATTGCCACTTATTCAGAGCTTATTAACAGACATATCTAATTGTTTATTTTCAACAAACTGAGAGTAGAAAACAATAAATAATAAGTTTAATTTTAAAATATTTATATTAAATTAACTTTTTAAATTACAATTATTGTTTATCAAGACTTAGGAAAATATTTTTTCAACAAATTAACCATAATCCTCTTTCTGATTTTCTTTAAACATTCATTTTTGAATACTGACTTCTATACCACTTTTATCATCAATAAGGGATGTAATTTCATTAAAAGAAACAGGACATTTTGATAAGTGTTTCAACATAAATATTTAAATATAAAACTAATCAAATTAATAAGAAAATAAATGTTATGAAATATCGTCTAAATCATTTAAAAATAAGGTAACCTATTCAATAAATAACTACGATTATAATTCTCAATATGTTAGCTTTGAAAATTGAACTTACAGAAAAATATTCTCTACCTTTTTGTTTATAAAGTCACTTAAGGTAGTTATTTTTTTTTCCAGCATCATCCAATGCAGAGAATATAAAAATTACATTTTTCATTTAATTAGTTTCACTTCCCAATAAAAAAAGTTCACATCTACTAAAGGAAATTTTGGCAAGTATTGGAAAACGGGGCATTACCTACTTAATCCCAGTATAGATAATAATATGGCAACTTTCAGACTGTTGTTGAACCAGCTTCCTTATACATAACAGAGTTGAGCTCTATCAGATAGGTGGAAATAGTAGGGTGGGGTTATCATAATTTCAAAGCAAGAACTAAACAGAAGACTCAATATATGACCAGTCATTTCACATAAAATACATTATGAGCACAACCTTTTAAACAAACCATAGCCACCTCTAGTGAACATGATGAATCTTAATTTAAGTTGGAATTTGAACACTGCCATCCAATAATAAAAATATTACCTTAACCAACCAGACCACTGAGACCCAAATATCAGAATAACAATATGTTATATTAATAACTTAAACACTTTCACCATAAAAAGGTTTTATAATTTTACATTAAAATCAAATAACAAATTTAACACTAAATGTAAATTCTTTCTTCAGAACAATGGAGAAATATAAGGCATAACTAATGTTAAAAGTGAATAAATCTACTAAGCTGAGTTTTTTATTAGATAAGATACTTTTCTATCCATAAAGGTCTCGGAATCACAATTTATAAGTCAATGGAGACTTTGGTCATCTTTCCAAATTTTAGCAACTAGACATAATTCTTGACAAAGAGTTCAAAAGAAAATTATATTCTAAGGAATGAAATTAATCTAAAAGAATTCAGTAAGATCCTAGCAGAGCCCACACCCTTGGCGCAAATAATTTTAGTTGATGATAAATTTTGGCAGTCTTGGTAATACTACTTAGATACATTTGCTATGATAAACCTAACTATTTCTGGGGTGAAAATGTGCTTTAGGTCCCCTGCTTGATACGTTTTCAATAATGCTAATGCCATGGCGAAAATTGTATTGAAATTTCAAAGTGAAACTTAATTAAGAACTAATAAAAAGGCTAAAACAAAAGAGTAATTAATAAGCATGTGCGAAAAAACACTTCAAATTCATGAGTTGGTGAAACAGAGGACTTGAACCGCAAATTAACCATTTCTGGAATTCTTATTTTACTATTTTGTTCTGTCTTGTCAATTTTTTCAGTTTGTCACCAATGGCTCTCCTAGGGTTTTACCATGAATTCAATTGTATTCCAACAGATTCATTAAAATTCACACACATTCAATCATTTGTAGTCAGTGCCAAAATATCAATAAAAACTTGTTTTGCTTACATTTTAAAGAAATTTCGGTTAAATTGTGCTTTAGGTCCTCTACTTCGCCAACTCGAGAATTTGAAGCGTTTTTTCGCGCATGTTCATTAATTACTCTTTTGTTTTAGCCTTTTCATTGGTCGCTAATTAAGTTTCACTTTGAAATAGCAGCAGAATTTTTGCCATGACATCAGCCATTTTGAGAATGCGCCAAGTAGGGGACCTAAAGCGCATTTTCACCGAAATTTCTATTTTATTTATTCATTTATGATTTAATACTTTAATTACATTTGCTTGTTTTCATTTTCTTGCATCCATTGATGATTTTAATAGTTACATTTGCTTAAAAATAGAAATAATATTTGAATATTGCTTGGATTTCTAATTTTAATCATTATTAACTTAATTATATACAGACTTTTTGAAAAACAAGTATTTATTATCATTATATAAGATAGGCGATATTTCGTTTGATTGCTAAAGAAATAGCGCCAAAAAGATAATACGGTACTTACGTATTATCGCTACCAAGTTGGCGCGATTTATAAGTTTGAGTAAGAAAGTATAAATAGAAAGAAACTGTACATTTATTAATTACAGATAATTTTTAATACAGTTTTTTATATTATTTTGTTTTAAAATATAAAATAGCAATTAAACCCTTCCGGTTTCGAATTTAAATAAGTTGCAGAAATATTTTTTCGGCGGAAATCTTTTGGCTATTGCTTTTAGCACTGATTGAAAACCATCTTCGCCATTAACTTCGTCACCTATTTGGCGATTGATGCGAATTTTGGCCTGGTTCCGTTAATACATAAGTACCGATAATACAATAGATGTGCTGGACATAATCCAAACTTTTAAAATGAAGATCAGAAGGATAACTATTTAGTTATTAGTTTGACATTATCAACCACTTGTTGGACATAACAGCAGCTAAAATTGTTTGTAACAAACTTATGTTTAACAGATTTATATTTAATTTTAATGTTTCTAAATATACATGATAAATTAAATTTTTTCAAGAAAAAATGTCATGGAAATATTCATTGAATTTCGTTTAAATATTTAACAATTGAAATTGACGTTTTTGAATACCTTATTAATTAAAGAATTTTTATATTCACTAAATTTGTCATGAACTATAGAAAAATATCAAGAAATATTTAGCAAATAACTTACTTTTATCCATCACCACGTTAATCCATTTTTCTCGAAGTTCAAAATTACTTGGGAATTCATGAAATGAAATCCCATTTCTTTTTGCATTTTTCCTTTCTGAGTTACAGAAGGGAGCAGAGCAAGAAGACATTTGATAGTTAAGAATGTTAAATAATTGTATTTAAAGAATGTAAACTAAATATTTAAGAGGTAACTAAGTTTATTTATCATAAAAATTACTTCATCAAGTATACTTCAGAAATTTTAAATTTTTAAAAAGAAGTTTGCTATTTGAAGTAAAAAAAATTTCTCTTCTTTCCTCAAACGAATATTTAAATTATTTAAAATACTGCTTATTTCTAGTTCTTTTACGCTTCAGCCACACTCTTTTATTTTCCCTCTTTTTATTTGAATATAGTAGATGGAAATTTCATTGTAGTTTGCAATAGGTAGAGTTAATATCAACAAGAAAATTTGTATTTTGCAACTTATTTCCTACAGTTTTGCAAATACCATAAACTTTAAAGCAAATTTTATACTAAATTGAACTAGTTATTGCTGCTGGAATAAGAATTCGGATAAATTTTATATTTAGACGGAGTGATTTGTCTTTTGTCGATTAATGAATGTAATGATAATAAAAGTTTAAAATTGTTAAAGCTTTTGTGGTGTAGTTGTAATACAAATTCTTATGTGTAAAAATTTTTGTGGTATTTTAAATTATTCGATAATTTTAAAGAAAATCACTTAGATTTAATACTATTTCATTTTATACCTAAAACATTTTTTGAGTTCGTTATTTTCAAGAGTATCTTTCAATACATACATATAAATATATATATTCCAACAACTCTTGTTAACATGCTTACATTCCATTCAAAAATTTTTCCATTGCTATGATTTTATTAAGAAATTCTAATTTGTTTACATTTTATTTGTGTATTTGATAAATGAAATTCTAAAATTCTTATCAAAGTTAGAATGACAAAAGTAACGTGATTTCCTGAATGAAAGATATACCGCTTTTATGTTTAGAAGCTACAATTTTAGCAGTGCGGTGTTCATATAGTGCGGTGTTCATTAAAAAAATGAAAGTATTTCACTTTAAATTGCAAACTGGTTCGCAACTGCCGGAAAAAGGTGAACATAATGTCAAAAATATCGAAAATTCAGAACAATCGAAAACTCAAAAATATCGAAAATTCAATAAATGATTGGCCAAAATATTAAGGTAGTTCTACAAGATGTATGTAAAGATTTTAATGCCAGACATCAAATTCTGTTGCTGTTGTTTTTGATCTTCCATAATTTCAATTATCTTGTCTAACTTCATCAGACCAGACCAATGAAACAGTTGACTTTAATGTAGTCGGTTACAAGAAGTGGGCGACATGGATATGCATTCAATCCAATCCAAGATATGCTGAGGTAATGCCTATTCTTGCTTGCATTTAGGGAAAAAGGAAAACTCTGACTACCACCAAAATAAGTAAGACTGGCAAGTCGGGACAGACATGTGTTGGCTACCTATCACTAATGAGAGAGGGAAAATCCTGTTCTTTTGCCTTTATACTAATTGTGATGTTGGCGTATTAACCATTTTCTTTTTTTTTTTTTTGAGCCTTTTGCCTTGAGAATAACTCTAAATATATGAGCAGCTTTTAAGTGGAAGAGAGACGATAGTCTATTCCCTCCCTTGCAAGAGCGTCGGCCAATTTTTTAATTATATATTGATATGGAATGAAATCCATTCAAGATTTACTTTGTGCTGGTAAGAAGTGAGCTTTATTTTTCGTATGATAGGTGAACTGATTTTGTCTCTTATGTGGTCCCAGTTTTCAAGATGTCGAATTGAACTGCAACTGTCAGATAATATCCAGAAGTCTTCATAGTTACTTTCGTATGACTCTCTCTAGTCCTATGTTGATTGTGATTAGTTCACTTTGAAACAAGTAACAGAAATCTGGTTTAAGTTGTTTCGTAGAGTAATTTTCCCGAAATGTTTCAGTATAAATTCGATTGTCTGCCCGTATATCCGTTTTGTTGTCATCAGTATAGATTGTGATATCATTTAGTAATGTATTCATGGTTTCCAAAGGCAATTGCTTAAGTAAGTCAAGAACACAATCATTCTTATTAAGAGTGGAAAAGAAACTATCATAAAAACTAACATTGGAAAGTTCATTGCAAGTATTTAAATTATAATGCAGATAATGAGGTTCTACATTTTCTAGTATTAACTGCTGTTATTTAACTAGACTGAATGGGCTGTTTATTTAGTCTTTGATTGCATATCTAACTATTTAGGTAGTTAGTAGTTTTATTAATCTGGTTTATACTGGAAAGTTTATTGGAATATTTGCCTAAACTAGCCTGCCTTCTGAAATAAAGTGATTTCAGATCCGCTTCATAAAGGACAATCTTTGAAGGGCAGCTAAGTTTCATTTCAGTAATTATATGAGTGACACTCAATTGTACCTTTTCCAATTTATTCAAGTTTAAGAAGCACACAATTGATAGAAGAGCTATATTCTAGAATGGGTTTAATGAGTGCATAAAAATTTTTTTGAGGAGCGGATACAAACAAAATAAGTGTTTGTATATGTTCCCCAATTACTTTTAAGAGTTATTGTGTCCGGGATAAGGGGTTCAAACATATTTAATATTTGAAGTCACTGCATGACATGTAAATATTTTACTTGTAAAAATGAATCTTTCAAGTGGGTAAAAAAGAAAATTAAGACTTACTTACTCGTTAAAATGTACAAAAAATGTTAAATTTGTTGTTCTTTCAATTTAATATCTTATTTCTACAGTATTCTTTAGAAGTGATTTAAAACGTACTTTACTATTAATAAAAGTATAATAAAAGCATTTGCGAAAGTTAGTGCATTCGTCAGTATTTCTCTTATTGATACATTCAGCATTTCTTCCCTTTCATTTATTTTTCAGTTGTTTTTAATTCCGCCGTTTTTCCTAATTGATATGTCATATGCAATAAACACGAATCAAAATTTTGCATAGTGATCTTCATGTAAATGCCAATAGCAATTTAAATTAGTGCGGAATTTGCACTCATGTGACGTTTCGGAATAATTTAAATTTTTTTCTCAAATGCATGTTATTGAGCAGCCTATTTTTAAAAAGTTAGGGTTGGTACAAATATATTTTGATAAACTGAGAATCATGAAACTTCTAAAAACAATTTATAAATGACTTCATTAATCTAAATTTTAAAATAAATTTTATTTAGTTAATTAAAATCAATTATATTAGATTCTTGCTTCATTATTAAAAAATTAAGGATTACTGGTTAAAACAATAAAGATAACAGAAAATTATATTGCCTCAAATAAGTTATTACTTATCTTCTTCAGCTGTGTAAAATATTTGATAGTAAATTAAAACTACAAAATAATACTCTCGTAATCATATAAGAACATAATAAAATTAATGCCAATCATTATTCCTGTTACTGTACTGTATCAGTTATCATGATAGATAATTTCAATTTAATATTGCAAACAACAATTTAAAAATGTATAAGAAAAAATAATTATATTTAATTTATAAAGATCTCTCAGAAATTTGATTTCGTTTCTTTGTTACTCTAAAAAATTGGATATTTAAATTTAAAATCTGAAAAGTTCGGTTGGTATTACAAAATGTACGTAGTGGATATTTAAATGATTTTAATTTTTAGGGAGTCTATGTAACTCCCTTAGATGCAATGCTTATTTATTCCTAAGTATTTATTGGAAATTTACTTCCTTTTATTAATGACATCAATCAAAAGGATTAATTTAAATTTTAAGTTATAAAATAACTAACATAAGAGCGATGCAGAAAAGACAATTCGGTACTTATTTTTTATCATTTTTAGAATATCCATATTTTGTAAGTTTTACTTCCCACACATAATAAATTGCATATGTCGGCCGCTAACTGAGTGGTTAATGTTTCTGAGTCTCTGATTGGTGGTTCTGGATTCTAATCCCAGATCGGGCATGAATGTTCCTTTCTCGCTATTTCTCTCTGTATTTCCTTTCCTTTCTTCTGAGATGGTGAATGAATGTAGCTCACCCTATAAGCGGGTTTGTGGTGGTGTGACGTAGGTACTGCTCTTCCCCACCATGACTTAGTTCACAAGTGCCTACCGAGTAATGATAAATGAGTACCTCTTTTCGGCCTCGTGGTGAAGCGTTAATAACCCAGTGTTCGCCGTTAGAAATAAAACACTAGATATTACATGGTGACATATTTCACAAATATTTTTTAAATAATAGTTAAAAATAGAATAGGTGAAATTTAGCATTAGAAGCGAAAAAATATTAGAATATTAGGTAATCATATATTTTGGCTCTAAAACTGGCAACTCACAGACGATTTTATAAATAAGAGTCTGGTAAGGATAAATTATATAAACTTTCGAACTTGCAGTGATAGTGAAACAATTATATAAATTTCCAATTTTCTTCCAGTATTTTTTAAGTTATATTGAAGTTAAGTTGCCTTGCTTGTGCGTGTATTTTACGTTGACGAGATAAATAGTATATAATGATCCTTTGTTTCTGCGATAGAAAGGGGACGACATTGTATCGCAAAAAAGATATTTCTCTCATCAACATTCGCTCGAGATATTCTAAGTTTTCCGTAAGGTTTGGTACCATTCCTTGTTGCTTAGAACAGATTCCACAATGTTGCAATAAAGCTCTGCCATTTAAACTAACTCCACTGACTTTTTGGTGTTTATCTCGATTCAAGTTTCCTGATAATTTTACTTGAACTATCAACTGCTTGATGAATGCTCTGTCGTCAGTTCGGGTATTTCATTAGCATTTCAACTTTAATCTCAAATGTTCATGTATATAGTGGTTTGGAGTCCTCTTTAAACTGTAAATTCCAATCTAATTTACTTACATTTGAAGAAAAGTGACTCTAAAATGCAAGCAAGCAAATGAAGCCTCCCATGGTTTTGCCTAGTCATGGGTAAAGATAAATTACTATGTAATGTTTCCAAATTCTCTTTAAAAACAGTACAATTGCTTTGCAAAATAAGGCAGCAAAATCAGAGTTAATTTTAAAATCACGATTTTTCAGAAAGCACTTTTTTCAGTGTTTAATGTCCTGAATCTATATGACCGTATGTTTTTTTTTCAACATTTTAAGACATTTCAGATTGTAAATGATTTGCTTCGAATTAATAATTAACAGAAAAAATTATGTTACTGCTTTCTTTAACTTTTTAAAAGGATATAGATTTTTTAAACTTTTTTCGGAAATTTTTGTTTTAAATTTAAAATAAATTGCATGTAACGCATTCATAGTGGTAACATACACTGTCAAAAGTGAAATTTCAACACTATGAAGAAATGTGCTTAGAAGTATAAAAAAAAAAAAAAAAAAAAATAGAATCTATTGAGATAAAGTCTATACAAGTGATTAAAGAAACAAAAATATAAAAAAGTATTACTATTTATTCTACATCTAATATGATTATGAAAAACTAAACAAGCATCTAAACAGCGACGCTTATTATTCATGAGACTATTAATATCTCCTGAGATATCCCTTGCAAAGCCGAATCTACTGCAAATCTCAGTTCACTGTGTTCAATTGCTGTGTACATCATATGTTCATAGAGAGAGAAAGAGATCGGGTGAAGTTGGCGACCAGTGAAGGATGTCAATATCATTGAGACTACTTAGAATGTGACATGATTCCGGGCATTATCCTGCTAGAATAATGTACCGGAAGCTATCTGCATACGTATTCCTAATAATAAAAGTAAGTAAAAAAGTTCTTTTATCTGTTGCTGTTTGCGAACAGTAAACTGATGTTGGTTTTTAATGAATATCACCAAGAAAGAAGACCTTAACCCTTCTTTGCATAGTGGTGGAAATTTCCATCATAACCTAAAATGCCCAAAAATTATATAAAAGAACAAGTTCACTTTAAGTTGATCGTGTTTGGATACCTTTTTAATGTCCATTGCATAAAAAGAAACATAGCTGTCAAAAATAAACAAGTGTCATTATCAGTGAAACGAGCTTAAAGTTGTCACATTCCGCTGTTTGTTGTAGTTGCAATGAACGTATGGTTTCATTTATAATTTTGTTTTATTATATTAGAGTAGCTATTGCTAAAAAATTGAAAATGAGTGGAAGAAAGGTTTGTAACACGTGTTTCTGTTATTTTCCTCTTTTATTTCTATTTAGTACTAAGCTAATGATCTAACTTTGGATGATGATGGAAATTTTTAGCATATTGTTTTTTGCTAAATTTATACTATAAATATATACTAAGATTTTTTTAACCATTTTTCCTTTAATTTTGAACATGAATTATATCAACTTGATTTATTTCACCAATAAAGAAAAAATCATGCAAAGAAGGGATAAACTATTATTTGCTCATCTTTACTCATACTAGAATTCATTTTATCAAAAAAAAAAAAAAAAAAAAAAAAAAAAAAAAAAAGTCAGAAGAATTTTCTAAAATTCAAAGCAATTGATTCACTATATTTTGACATTTTTCAATGTTCTAATAAAGACAGAAATTGTCTGAACTCTATTATTTATATACAGGATGGACTATGAGCCTTCGTTGAAACTTTC
>JAPDSC010065687.1:220116-291702 GCA_026290005.1 Latrodectus geometricus | reverse complement strand
CAAATAAAATATTATAAGTATTTATAATTTACATACTGGTGAGCAAAATTTCTTATGACATTATTTTGCAAATGTTCACTTATTGGCAATTTGTTCTGTAATCAGACAATTGTATTTTAACTGTTAGATAGATGTATGTTTAGAGTTAAGCTTATTGTGGAAAAATTTGTTAAAAAGAATTTACCAATAATGAATCCAGTAGGAAAAATAGGACTTACTTTGATAAATAAAGCAAAAACTGACATCACTTCAAAAACATAAATTCAAGTGGTTAATTATCTAACTCAATTTTATTAATAACTATTTCCATTTTTGTATTTTATACATTTTACAGTACTTCTCTGTCATCGAGACCAAACTTGTTGCCAGTTATTTTGCTGAAACCTATAAAAAGCAGGCTCATGTGGAGTCACCATTTTCCTTCTTAGGAGTAAAGTTGAGTAAAGTTATTATTTTTTTTTTTTGAAGATTTCCTCAAGATAATATTATGATTTATAGTATCCTTCATAGAATACTTAATAATATCATCACGGATATGAAAATCTTAAATATTTTGGCAATTCTTTTTATACCCTTTGAACATTCCACCAATTTCTTTGGAATCTGAATCTGATACCGATCGCAGAAAATTCATTATTCAGCTTTTATTGTTTCTACTGAATATTTAATAATATCATAGAAACCATCAAAAATAATATCACAATCTATGATGAGACAACTCATAAGGAGCCAAAGGTACTTTTTCTGTATCTCAATTGGCAACTAAACTGCTTCTATTTATTATTTTGATGACCAATCTTCTTCCACATCTATCATCTGAAATTTAGGTCTTTTTCTATTTTTGGCGTTACTTTGCCCAACTGAGAACAATAATAATATGGCTTTGACATTTGGATATTTTTATAACCCGTTATATTTACCATTCCATCGGTATGATTATTTTAGAACTTTTGTGTACAGATATTAAAAAATGCGTATTTGATGCAGTGTTATTCATGTACCTAGAGCAACTGCAATGATATAGTAGTTGGATTGCCCAAACGTAGATCATAATGGATTGTCATCGATTTCCGTTGCGGATTCTGAAATTTAGTATCACTACAGACTTTATTTGGAAAACTACTCCTTAACTTCCATACTCATAACTATAGAAATAATCTTGTGCGGAACGAGTATATATACTTCATATATCCTAAGTGTTTAATGTCTTGCCGCTTTTGTGAAGAGGAGCGCAACAGATCAGATTCTAGTTTCATCAGTTGACCATACTTTCTAAATGAGCGTGCTATTCAAACAGATAAACACACATATACTAACTGAGACTTTAGAATAGGAACTTAGTCTTTACAGTAGAAGGTTCCAAGTTCGATCCCTGCTATTATTAAACAACAAAACAACGGATGGATGCTGGAGTTTTTATGTTTATTCTATTTAGAAATCTGAATCTAGATCACTATCATTCTATGGAAAAGTTCATGTGGGACGGATTTTCATTTTATTTTAGCTGCGAATTTTTACTTTACCCTAGTACATTATTAGTTAATTACACTGCAGATGTTATCAGACATATACTAACTGAGACTTTGAAATAGGATCTTAGTCCTTGGAAGAGAAGGTTCCAAGTTCGATCCCCGCAAAACAAAACAACGGATGGAAGCTGGAGTATTCTTTTCTTCCTCTATTGAAAAATTTGAATCTAGATCACTACCTTTCCATGAAAAAATTAATGTAGGACGGATTTTCATTTTATTTTCGCTGTGAATATTCCCTTTACTCTAGTACATTACTAGTTAGTTATAACTTTCACTTTATGTTGGTTACGTGGAAGCATATAAAAACATAATGGTATTTCAAACAAATATCTAGCAGAGGAGAAAAAAGTTCCACCAGACTGAGAACTTATACGTATATATTAGGTTGGGGAAAAAGAAATCCATTAATTTTACGTGAACTTTACGTAACTTCTTTTGGATTCCCTTTGTAAAAAGGTTTAAAACAGTTTTTATGTAGATTTTTAGGTCTTGCGCGTTACGACTGCTGACACGCGGTTAACTTCGATCATTTTTGATATTTTATAGACATTTTCGATGATGTTGTATCCACATGCGAGGTGTATCTCTAACATCAAAAATACCCGAACGGAATCGACGAAACAAAAATTGTACGTAACTGGTTGTTACGGTCTTATATAGGACGATAAACACCTTTCACAATTTTAACCACCCGGCTAGACTTTTCGCCGTTACAAGAGGAAAACGAAAATGTATCGAATTTTCTGTTTGTTGTCTTCCATTTTTAAAACCTTGTACTCGTAACTGAATTAATCAAACATAAAACCGCAAGAGGATATTTTAGTGTCAAATGTCAGCTTTCCAACGAGCATAAATCTGAAATTGTTTGATAGATACCTCACGAGACAATGATCACTACAGACGTCTACCGAAAAAATAATAGATTACTTTTCCCCCAACCTAATATTTTAAACATAAAAAACAAGCCAAAAACATTTTTAGCCTTTCTTATTAAATAATCACAATAAATTATGTTTCTATACATGATATATGCATAGTCTTATTTTTTACATAAACCCACACATACAGCGTTTGAGCACTTTCCCCACAATCACCCGTATTTACAAACTGCTTATAATTACACGACTCCAATAAAGGAGTGGGATGGGGTGGAGAAATCTAATTTACGAGAGAAACAGGATCTCAGTGTCAATTTTTTTCTTTTCGCAGTGGCATCGCTATGAAAGCAGATATCCAAAGGAGAACTATGAGCAACGCATTTTCTCTCACACACTTCATTTCATTAAAGCTCTATTAAGGTTCGTTAAAAAGATGATGTCTGCACAAAGGAGTTTTTCCTGGAACAGCCGTTTCCGCCAAGCGTCCCGAATTTACTACTCGACAGCGTCTGCTTAAATGTTTTTTGGATGATCTGCTCTGAGAGACTGAATCGTTTTCTGCTTCTTTTATTTCTTTATTTTTCAATATGAAGCATGGAGCGGTGTTACGATGATGAAGAAGATCTCTTGTTTCAGAAGATCAGGAATATCCAATGTAAGTATGACTTTATTTATAAAATAATTGTGTTATTTCTTCATTAATGGCAGACGATGTTTTGACGAATGATTTGTTTCCTGTTAAACTTGATTGGTTCAAAATTGGAAACTAAAAACTTTATCATATTGCTTTATATTATGCACTGTGAATATTTTTTCTCATGCTTGTACAAATTGCATTGTAATTGTTTTGTTTTTGGAATCAATCTAATGAGCATTTCTTTTGCCAAGAGTTTCCTAGATTACATAGTTCAATTAATTAATTATAAATCAAAATAAGGAACTAATTTTAACAAAAAAAAAAACTCTTCTCTCCTTATTTCTACATTATAATAAATGCATCCAGTTAATGGGCATAGACTTTATTATCATTGCAATCTTTAATTGTTTCAATCATTTTAATTATAACTTGTATATTTAAGTAGCAGCTGCCCAACCTATCGAGTAGTTATCTTAACTGACTACGGATGGGGAGGACCTGGGTTCGATCCCGGCTCGGGCATGGTTGTACTTTCTCTTTCTCTCTCTGTGTTTCTTGTCTTTTCCTCAGATGATGGATGAATGTGGCCCACCCTATAAACGGGTTTGTGGTGGTGTGGCGTGGGCGATGCTACTCGTACCTCCGTGACTTGGTTCACAGGTGCCCACCGGGTAACGATAAAATGAGTAGTAGTTTCCAGCCTTGTTGCGGCTAATGGGCTAATGTACTATACTTGCTCAAGGGTGCCCGCCATTGGAAATAAAAAAAAATATTTAAGTAGCATTGAGAAATTGATAATTGGATTATTATTGGATGTCAGTAGCGATTGTAATGCACGATTAATGCATATAAAAATTGTTAAAAGTATTAATAAAAATGAATTTCTTTCATCCAAGATGTGTGAAAACTTTCGCTTTCCCAGTTGAATGAATTTTTTTTAAAGATCATTTGTTTTAAACTAGAACCGAATAGTTTTTTGATAGTGCCTTACATTATCTAATTTTGTCCTATTTAAACAAATTGCGTAATAACTTTTGTATTTCAGAAAAAGAATATCTGAAAAATAGTTTTTTTAGCAAAAAATTTAAATTATGTTGACGATTGCTTATTGGCTTGTTATATCTCATAGTTGACTATTCCTAAATTTTTAATCAAGATCAAATGATAAGGTTGATACGTAAGTTGGGGTTAAACGTAATGCAATAAGTCTTACATTAATTGCATTCAGTAAATATATATATATATATATATATATATATATATATATATATATATATATTGTGTATGAATAGACATTTTTTTTTGTTTCTACTGGTGGGCACCCTTGAGTAATTAACCCATTTGCCGCAACAAGGCCGGAAATTGCTACTCATTTTATCGTTATCCTGTGGGCACCTGTGAATCAAGTCACGGAGGTACGAGTAGCATCGCCCACGCCACACCACCACAAACCTGTTTTATAAGGCGGGCCACATTCATCCATCACCTAAGGAAAGGACAAGAAACACAAAGAGAGAAAGAGAAATCACATCCATGCCCGAGCCGGGATTCGAACCCAGGTCCTGGGGATCCGTAGTCAATTACGCTAACCACTAGACAGGTTGAGTGGCAATAATTAGACATAAAGTAATCTATTTTATTATCTGTTAAAATTTATTAAAAGAATGATTAGAGAATATATTCGATGAAGTAGGCACTAGAGAATTTCCGAATTTGAAAATATTTCTTATTATAATAAAAAATCCATTTAAAAAATATGCAAATACAACGTTACAAAAACAACATAAAATCTTTTAGTGTTAATCTGTCCTTCCAGTCTTTTGTTGAAGCACTAGAAATTAAAACTAGTAATTATTAAACTTTGCCAACCGTGTCATAAACTGATCAATATACTTTTATGACACGATTGGCAATATCTATGATGAATATCTGATATAAAAATTAAAGATATTAATTTTCTAATATTTATTTATAAGTATTATGTAATATATGACATTCGACACAGATGGTGAAAATTATAGTTTTCTGAAGTGATTGTCTAATGTAGTCTGTCTGTGGTAAAAATGTTTAAAATGAAATAACAGTTGCATATTCTCTTAATTCATTGGAATGGAAGAAATACAATTTTACAAAAACTGTGAATTATGTAGTCACCGAGTCCTGTCAGTAGAATTTAGTTAAACTGTCTTCATCTTGAAAAATACCCCGCCCCCACTAATCAAAAGAAAATATCCTTTGCAACTGATCAAACATGGGAAATTTATAGCAGCTGGTTTTTTACAAAATAAAATGGAGACTAAATCCAGAATAATTTATTAGTCTTATATTAAGCATTATATCTGCAACGTTATATACCGCAATAAAATAAATCAAATTTATTATTGCTTTTAATTTATTAAAAATGCAATTTATGTTAAAAATAGAAGTAAAGAATGAAAACATAGATGCAGCCTCTTAAATTTCGTTGGATAAATTTTATTTTTATGTTAGATATTTCATAACAGCTTTGATTCTGATAGCATAATAATGTATTTTCTTTTTTATTTCATGAAATAAATAATGTTATTAATTGCACCTGCTATATGATGGAATTATATAAAAGCTTATATTTCACTATATTTATAGGAAAACACTGATAAGTTTCTAATGATATTTTGTCTAAAATTTAACAACAAATCTTAATATAATATTAAAAATTTCTGTGCCATTGAAATATTTATATTTATGACCAGTGGTTGAGGAAATAGTATAAGGACACAAACACAAGATATCTTGAATAATTAAAAAAATATTTTTTATATTTGTATATATTTTCTTATAATTTTGGAACGAAATAAACTAGCAGTTTTGACTTTTTAATATTTCTAATTTATCCAAAATTGTCAAGATAAAAATAAAAAGGATATTTTTCAAATTTTGATTTAAGTTTTGAAATTTATTTTCTTAGAAATTACCTAAATATTTTAAATTTCAAGAATTTACCACTGTTTCTACATTTTTTTACTAAGTTCTCTGACGCATGAAATATTGAAAATAATAAAGAAGTACTTATAGGAAATGCTGAAAAAAAAGAAGGTAATTAAACTAATGATTTGTTGACAAAAGAAATGTTTCGTAATCCGTGTGTCAAGGACCTTACACTGTTTATTCGTTTTAAATAATTATTTAGTGTGTGCAACAATTTCTTTTTAAGATATCGTGAAAATATTTACATAAAATGTAAGTGAAACTAAAAATATCTTTGGTTTCAATCATAAGAAATGTTTTTGCTTAGGGTGAAATTAATTATAAAACTAATTGTTTAATATAAAATTTCTCAAATTATTTCTTTGTAACCGCAACCCGAGTTGGAAGCTGAATGGTCAACGCCCTTCGATTTAAAAGCTCGTGAGTTCGATTCCCTCTTTAGTTGGGGATGTTCGTAGTGGTTCGGAGTCCACTTTAAATTATAGGTACCATTTAAATCAGCCCTCGTCTGTAAAAACTGACAATGGAACGTCAATCAATCAACTTTTGTAATTGTAAGGTTCAACTTTCCACGTTTATCTTGTTTTAATCTTTTGAAATTATTTTCCTCAATTCGATTATTAGTAAGTTATTTTCTGGATTCTGCATGGGCGTCTATCCAGGTGGGTGCTTGCGAGTTTTCTGGTTTCGTTCCACATAAAACTTGAATACTGCTAGCTACCAACAAAAAGTGCCTCCCCCTGAAATCAATTTCTCGATGGACTCTAAAATGCCTTACAATAGCCTCAGAACATGCGGTAGTTCACAATATGATGTCAAATATTAGTAAGTTACAAATACTGAATTTGTTATTTATTAGTTTTGTAGTACCAAGGCTAACTAGAGTAAAATAGTAGCATCGATTCCTTTGGGGCGAAAGATCTAACTACTGATAGATAAAAGAAGATAAATATTGTATGGGGCCGCGGTGGCCTGGTTGGTTAGGGCGTCGTTCTCGTTACCAAAAGGTGGTGAGTTCGAATCCCGGCTTAGCCAAAGATCCGTCGTGTTCACTAATGGCGACTGACTGGAGCACATAAAATCTGTCGGGTCGCAATGTCCTCCATGTTCCCATTACAAATTAATACCTCTGGGAGAGGTTGGAGCCAGGCTTTGGGTCTTCATTAGTTTCACTCTCCAAATTAGAAGATTCAGATGGTGCTGCCATCTCTGAGCCAAAAGTCGTACTTCCACCTTCGTATAAGGGTGCTCTATTGAAAAACGGAAGATGCTCTCTCTGATCTAGTCTCTGACGGGCGGGCTTGGCGTTGCCAAGTGTCATCAAAAACAAATATTGTATTTTTTTTTCCTGCATGCACATTTATCAGAATCAGTGCTTGTGTGTATTCTTCCCTTTCGACACGTGACTTTGGCTCAATGTTTATGCAATTCTCTCCCAGAAGAACACATGACGTGATGCAGAAACTACAGAAAATTACGGTATTTACAAATTCGTATCCTAATAACTATACCTAAAATTTAAAGTATTAGGTTGGGGAAAAAGTAATCCATTATTTTTTCGGTAGACGTCTGTAGTGATCGCTATCTCGTCAGGTATATATCAAACAATTTCAGATTTATGCTCGTTGGAATGGTGACATTTGACACTAAAATATCCTCTTGCGGTTTTTTGTTTGATTAATTCAGTTACGAGTACAAGGTTTTAAAAATGGAAGACAACAAACAGAAAATTCGATACATTTTCGTTTTTCTCTTGTAACGGCGAAAAAGATAGCCGGGTGGCTAAAATTGTGAAAGGTGTTTATCGTCCTATATAAGACTGTAACAACCAAGTTACGTACAATTTTTGTTTCGTCGATTCCGTTCGGGTATTTTTTATGTTAGAGATGCACCTCGCATGTGGATACAGCATCGTCGAAAATGTCTATAAAATATTAAAAAATGATCGAAGTTGACCGCATGTCAGCAGTAGTAACGAGCAAGACCTAAAAATCTACATGAAAACTGTTTTAAACCTTTTTACAAAGCGAATCCAAAAGAAGTTACATAAAGTTCACGTGAAAATAATGGATTTCTTTTTCCCCATATTATTTCTTATAGCTATTTATTTAATCTTATTCAAATTTTGTTTCGCATACAGAAATGAGGTTTCAGATATAAGTAAATTAAAATCAACAAATTCAATAAAGCATGCAAAGTTTAAAAATCCCTTTTAGTTATGAAGATACTACATAACTAAAAGGAATTTTCGATTACTAAAAGGATCCTTCGGGAATGTTGTATCCTAAGCCAAATATTGCGGGGGTGGGGATTAAGAAAACCGCGATCGATTGTTGGATCGCAAAGGCATTTTGGAGTGATCAACGATGATACTTTTTATGATCCGCATATCTAAAAATATACTTGTTTAACCCCAACCATCATTGAAGATGATCACGAGACAAATAAAAAATTAAAAGTAGCTCGTGACCCAGAAAAGTCTGCCCACCCCTGCTTTAGGCGAGTTTCTCGATAAAGAATTAAACTGAAATCAAATATACTTAGGATTTCACCCTTTCACGATATATTTTATTAAACGTGTGTACCTAAAGTATAAATCGGTGTCATTCATATAAACGAAATTGTTAAATACAGGGTTAAAATTAAAAATATTTTGTAGAACACTTATAACTAAATATGTCAAATTAAATGAGAGGTATAAGGAATTATTTCAAATTTCGTTCACAAACATTCCTTTTATTCATGGATATATATTTTTTTAAATTACTACCATTCATTTCAATTTTGGAGCTGCTACACTTTCAGCAATTTTCTTTCTCGAGAATAGAAGTTTATAATGGATATGAGGAAACTGTTTTACTTTTTAAGTGCAATTAATTCATGATCATCTTAGCTATTTTTTTTATTTTTCTGTCCATTAGCATTTTACCAATTCCAAACTAAAACCTGAAATCATGGCTCTAAGGCTAAGAGAAATTATCAAGATATCATTACCTAGATATGAACAAATCGCCAACCGCGAGACGCCAAAGGTCTGCAAGGTTTTTAGAATATCATTAAAAGAACAAAAATTCCAAGGTTAAGAAATGTTTGTGAAACAATTTTGAAGTCAACAAGTATTTTGACGTTTTGTTTTCAGACGATTTAGCCAGAATTTATTTTACATCACTATTTTTTATTTTTGAATATTCGTACTTGTATAAGAATATTGCTGACTCAATTTCACAAAAGTTTTATAAATTTTAAATGTTTTTTTAATAGTATAAAGCCCAACACCTTGATAAAAAAGAGTTATGCATCTTTGCAATAGAAATACTTTTCAACAAGATAGATTAAGTTCTTCGTTCGCGAAGTCAACAACAGTGCATGTAGTCTGACAAAAAAAGTGAAAACAAATTCGTTTTTTAATCTAATACATCTGTGAAACTATTATATGGCTTGAATATTGAATTGGATTCGGCAAAAACCAATTAGTCTTTATTTCTTTAATATCCACACTGATGGCAGCCTCACTCCTTTAAAAGATAATTTCTTGGAAAGAATTAATCACGTAAAGCTTGGACATTTGTTGTTATGTAAATGAATATAGGTTTATTTTTTGTTTGATTTCTGTAAATAAATGCTATTATCCTTAAAATTATAGGTACTCTTTTATATGAGTACATACTTTTTCATTAGTGCTTTTTTTATATTTACAATGATTGAAGGATGTTCTTTTTCTAGAATATATTTGCTATAATTGAATAAAAGAAAGAATTTATTTACTAGAATTGAATATTTCAAATAATTTGTATTTCCAACAATTTTTTTAGGGGGGATCAGTTATTATAAACTTTATTACTATTTTTTATTTTATCAATTATTTATTAAAAATTGCCTTTGGTTATATTTAATTAATCCATTGATAGTGATGTTTGTAAAAATATTACTAAAAAGTATAACTATGTTTTTCATAATATTTCTAGAGACTTAATCAAAGGATTTATATAAGTATCTTAGATAATCAAATCTTTTGAAAATGTAAAGCAGTTACAAAGCTCTTCGCAAAAGCAAGATATTTTTCCCCTTCTCAGTTCATCTGTCTTTAAGCTTTTGTTCAAAGTTCAGCACGTCGTCTGGCGGGAAAATATAGCACTGAAATCTTAATAGAATATCCTGCTTTTCAAGTCTATAATGCATCATTCATAGAAAAAATTCACAGCGTCATTCTAAAGTATTGAATAAAAATAACGTGTTATTTTCTTAAGAAAGTAGCAAATAGAACACGAAAGCTATAACTGATTCAGAATACTCTTTAAAATCTAAAAAGAGTATATATGTAGGTATATCAGATTTCTTCGCATTTCAACTAAAACTAGATTGAAGACGTAGTCAATGGAGGTCACATTATGAGACAATTTTTAACTAATAAAAATAAACAATGTTTATTTTTCATTTATGATTTACTTGTAGTTATTTTCATTTTTATTCTGATTTCAGAGATAATGAGTCATATTTTTTTATTTAATTTTTTTTTCATTTTATGTTTTATAATTCTGGAAACACAATTGGTTAATATTTAAATGAAATTTAAAGTGGAAACTTGGATTTTCTTTTCTATTTATGATTCCTGAGAATATTATAAATTGGAAAATTTTCAGATTCTGCAAGGTTATGTAGTCTTGACTTAGATTATATTAATAAGAATGAGGTTAACTAGAAATCGCAAAAATAAACTTATTCATCCTTGATAATTCCAATGTCATTATTCACTAGTTCATTATAGTCCATTGTATATTATATAAGGTTTTAAAGAAAATAAATTTTATGAAATGAAACACGATTTTCGATTTTCTATAGCTAATAAATGTATTAAATTATATATCGTCCATTCTAGTCCAATAGCTTTTGCGAACTTTCTGGCAATAGCATGAATCCATGTTCACAAAATGTAAAATTATATATTAAATATAATCAATAAATTAAATGTGAAACTCACACCATTTTCCAAATCTTTTAGGTAGGGGAAAAAGAAATCCATTATTTTTACGTGAACTTTATATAACTTCTTTTGGATTCACTTAGTAAAAAGGTTTAAAGCAGCTTTCATGTAGATTTTTAGGTCTTGCGCGTTACGACTGCTGACATGCGGTTCACTTCGATCATTTTTGATATTTTATAGACATTTTCGACGATGCTGTATCCACATGCGAGGTGCATCTCTAACATCAAAAATACCCAAACGGAATCGACGAAACAAAAATTGTACGTAACTGGTTGTTACAGTCTTATATAGGACGATAAACACCTTTCACAATTTTAGCCACCCGGCTATCTTTTTCGCCGTTACAAGAGAAAAACGAAAATGTATCGAATTTTCTGTTTGTTGTCTTCCATTTTTAAAACCTTGTACTCGTAACTGAATGAATTAAACAAAAAACAGCAATAGGATATTTTAGTGTCCAATGTCACCTTTCCAACGAGCATAAATCCGAAATTGTTTGATAGATACCTCACGAGATATCGATCTCTACAGACGTCTACCGAAAAAATAATGGATTACTTTTTCCCCAAACTAATATTATCCAATGTCTATGAACAGTTCTGCCGTATAAGGTGATACAAAAATGGCCTTTCAGTAGTTTTCATCAGTTAGATTTCCCACCAAGCAATGTCAGTATTACATGTGAAAAAAAATAAACATTTTCTTACAAGAAGTCATTTACTGTGGTTATAAAATTTACTATGATAAATCTGTTCAAGAAAAATATCGCCATTTTGACAAAGTGGTTATCATTTTTATTTTCCCTCAGGGTAATCTGAATTTCAAATCCGGAAGCAATCATGAATACTGATTGGTTACTGAAACTACTCATCTTCCGATGGCATCGAAAAATGCCTCCGGGTGTGCTTTTAAGATTTTATTTTTAGAATGTGATTGATAGCGTTTTGTGCAACTTTCCTATGCAAAAAAAAAAAAAAAAAAAAAAAAGTGTTAAATGAAATTTAAAGGAATATTTCCTTTCTATAGAGATAAATCTTAAAACACATTAAAAAGAAAAGGCAGCAATAATTTGAATTAGCCATGGTAATTTTATAAGTGTAAATAATTTTTCTATGTAACAAACATTTTTAAAATCCTATTAACCATAAAGTAGTTGTTTATTTTGTTACAGTTGAGATCATGGTTAAATCACTTTCTATTGTTTTTAAAAGTTTTCAGAAAGCATGAAAGTTTTCTCTTTTTTTTAATTACTGTTTAAAACTCAAATTTTAAAAGTTTTCTCTTTTAATTAATCTTTAGAATATAAATTTTAAAATCTTCAGTGATATTGCTTCCAAAATTTCCTGAAATTTCTATCTTTTTCTATCTGTGTCTTTCACCGATTCCAGTTTTCTTGCCTGGTTCTCTGGATTTTAGAAATCATTGATTGTTAAGAGACAGAGATGACCATGGTTTCAAGCGATTTCCAATGAATTCCAGCAATATGCATGTTGACACACGTCTTTTAACCATAACTTTATACAGATTTGACAACATTGCGTCTTTTTCGCCTGATGACTCGTTCGATTTGAATTCAAAAATATTTTGTGCGTAGAATATTGATTGTTCCAAATATGCGAAAAACAAGACATCGTTTGCGTCTCTGTGGCTTCAGCTCTTTGAGAACCGAAATTAAAAATATTGTTGAAGTTCATTTTGTTAATAAATCGATTCCATATGTAAAGACCAAAGCATCGGCTTGAGAAGCTATCTTCCATTGACTGGAGACATTAGCACCTAGACAATAGAGCAGAAGAAAAAGCAAAATAAAAATGACAAGACAAAATATCCATTTTATGGTTGGTTTAAATCGGCAAGGACTATTTAAATGTTTTTTTTTAATTACTTTTATTTTGCAGTCATGTTACATGCGAAAAAATCATCTCTTACTTCTAAGCGGAATTAATACAATCTTCATTTTTCTTAGATATTTTAAAATTTGTAGGCAATTTTTCATTTAGTTTTTCTTTAATTACGTTATTTAGATTACAAAATGCAAGAAAAGGCCATAATAATCAACTCTTTTGCTGGAGCTAATTATACCATAAGAATATAGGCACTGTGACTTATACACTCTTTACATTTTAAGTTTACTTTTGCAATTTTTCTTCAATAGTGTTGTTTCCATTGTCAAAGCATTAATTTTAATTAAAAAAAATTTATTAAAAATTCTTTAAAATCTTTGTGTACTCCCAACCATGATTAGACAAGTTCTTTTGCAGGACCGTAGTTAGCTAGTGGGGAAAATGGTCATTTTAACATCTAGTGCTATAGGTAATAATCTAAATGACTTACATTTATTAATAACTTTACAATAATATGAGGTAAGACCGCTTGTATCATGATAAGGCTTGTGGATTCTCATGGGAATATTGTACCATTCTCCATGGAAATAAAGCTTAGTTTTTGGAAAAAAGATATTGTAAGATATCGATTCATATTGAACACTCTAAAATATAGCGTTCTTTAAAATCTTCGAGTTCATCCAATCATGATTGGACAAATCCTTTGTATGAATAAGAGCCTTATCACCTGAAAAATTCCAGCTTAAAAAGAATCAAAATTTGCAATATTAAATGAACTCAGTCAGTTAAAACCTTTCTATATTTTTCTCTTGTGATTCTTCCTTTCACGGAAAAGCAAAAAACCATGACAGAGCTTCCTATAACATGGCAGATCCTTTTTTATACTTAATAGTTGGAAGGAGAGAATCGTGAGTATGCATACGTGCTGATGTTCTTTAAATGTGCACTTTCTGTTTCGAGAAAAGTATGAAAGGTGATTCACATTTTACCATGTAAATATCGGCTAGATTTTGAAGTATACAACTTCGTTAATGTTACCTCATATTACCATGATGTATTCTTTTGTTGATAAAATTGGCAGTCAAGAATATATTTCAATGCTTATGAAGCATACTTTTAAATATCCTTTATTTACAAGAGTGTTCTTTATTTTGAAGCCTGGTGGCATAGTGGTAATGCCTCGAGTTCTTATGGCACAGGTCCGAGGTTGAATCCTCGGGGAAAGTCAACTCAGCCTTTCATCACTTCAGTAGACCGATAAAACTGTGTATTAGGCATGCATGGGAACTAAACACTAAAGGTTTCGGGTTAGGCTGACCCCCAAATTGAGACTTATGCTTCGCACCCCAGGGCCCTCAGTCATGAAAACAGATATGTGCACTGCAGGCCTTGTCCTCCCCCCTCTAATGAGCTGTCATGTGACTATTTAGAGTTCAGTTTAGTTTTCTTTATTTTGATATAACTTTCTATAATTCTATAAATGATCTTGATGGATTAAGTTGAGATTTACTTTTGTATGCACATTGATTTTGCTCAAGTTTTAATTATCTTGTTCTCATGAAATATAGAAGTTGGAAAAATGGTTGTGTCAGCTCAAATGTAATCATCTCACTTGACTGGAGTTTATAATTAGGCGATGGTTGGCGATGTTTATCCCTTTCCATTGTCCAAAAATAAGATGCAGGAAAGGTAGAAATAAAACAAACCATTCACTTTTGTCTTTGGTAACAGACATATGAAGGTAAAATTGTATTTTAAAATAAATGATGATGAAGGTTACACTATTTTTTTTAGAGTTTTGCATAGTAGTAGATTAGCAATTAGATTAATATAATCAAATATTTTTTATTAAGCTTGAATTTCTGAAATTTGTTTCACGTTGGAATGGAAAATGTACAAATACAGAATACAAAACAACAAACAAAACTGCACAAAAAAAATACATAAAAATTTCTAACACAAAGCATGAAACTTTTGGCCAATGAAAGAGATTCTTGTATTGAAGGATTTTAATGCTTATGAAACACATTCTTAACTATCGCTTTTGTTCACAAGTTTTATTTGTGCTATACTATAGAAAAACACTATAAAAAATAAGAAGTAAATAAAAGAAAAATTAAAATATGCTTGTATGCATATAATTTATTATGTAAATAATGCATGTAGTTTTGCATCTGAAATTTAAAAAAAAAGTGCCAACAAATTTCATTAGTTTAATCTCTCACATGAATATTACTTAAATATAACTACTTTAAATGTAATCAATATATGTATTTAATTGAATCTCTTTATAATTTTATTAGTTGTAGATTCTGAGTTTGTCACTTTATAAAATTTAATTTAAAACTATTGTATTTCGTTTTTAAAAATATAAACTTTTTTCTTTACATTAAAATTTAAGTACAGTTTCATTTATGCAAAATGTTCTAAATTTTAAACTGCATAGTGATGAATTTTATGAAATACAGCTCTGTGAAGTTGCCGAGTGCGGTTATAATAAGATGATGCAGATTTTATAAATATCAAAAATATGGGGAAAAAAGAAGAAGAAAGAGAAAAGAAAACCATACAATTTGTCACTAGATAATATATAATAATTCAACACAGAGCATGAGAAAAAGCTACTACATTGTTTCCCAACTATTATCATGTTGAAAACAACTAGCACCGAATGTTAATTTACTACTCCACCAAATGTAAATGCAGATTCTTGTTTTTTTGTATTTGCAAATACAAAAACAATTAGTTACAATCTTAAGTAGACGAATAATTATATTGTTAGAATAATGAAAAGTTTTATCATACACAGAGAAAAAGTGTATTGTTAATAACTTCCGAGGGTAAATATTTATTTAAAATGCTTCTGGGGTTAACAACTATTACATTTGACATCGAATATTAAGATACACATGGATTAGTCTCTATGTATTCCAATTCCTGTTTGTTTTAACTTTTATTATTCATTAGTATTATAACTCAAGAAGTTATCTTTGTTCTTTTGTATCAGAACTTCTTAAGTACCAATTGTGAACAGCGATGCCTAATCGAAACCACGAATAGTTAAATTTAAGACAAAAGCGATAACTATTCTGTTGGTCATCATGACATACATTTTATGATGTAATAGATTTTAATAAATTTCAGGTAACTTAATATTTATTTTTATTTCAATATGAAATTTCAATTATTCATGGGGTCACACAAGTCCCAATTATCTAGACATATATATATATATATATTTAATTAATAGTTATAATTTGCAGTTTGATATTTGTTAAATCTCAAATTTTAAAGGAAAGTTATTTTATTTCATCCCAGGTATTTATTTTTAAGAGTATTTATTAATTTATTTTTAAGGTATAAATTGTTTATATATATATATATATATATATATATATATATATATATATATATAATGTGCCTTGAATGTGACAAATACTAATGTTTGATTTTTTTTTCATGTGGTTTATGAACTTTTCGGAATCACACCAACGTATTTTTCCCAGAAATCAAAGTGCATTGAACACCTAAATATCTTTTATCACTGGAGGCAGACGTGGAATTTTATGATTTCTCTCCGTATATCGCACCATAAACGTTATATTTTTCTCCTCCTTTCAAGCAAAGAAATGTTTATAGTTATCGATTTTTCCCTTTCTGAACTTATCGGAAGCTCTCAATTTTTTTCTCATTGCCCCATTTCCTTTCGGGGTGCAAAACAATTCTGACATTTTTATCCCTCTCTGGGGATTTCCGAATTCTTATCTAGTGAAATGTATATGCAGTTCACATGCGACATTTCCGTATGAAATTTAGAACATTGACTAGGATTCTGGCATTAAAAGGAACAAGACAACCATTTTGTTGATTTCTGAAACATTCGGTGTATGATATTTAAATCTTACTTACTTTAATCAATCATTTTATAAATCAATTAGCATTTGAAGCAATTGATTATCGGCATGATTCTAATTCGAATCTTAGCCTATATTTGGAACAGTATTATATTAGGTTGGGGAAAAATTAATCCATTTTTTTTTCGGTAGACGTCTGTAGTGATCGCAATCTCGTGAGGTATCTATCAAACAATTTCAGATTTATGCTCATTGGAAAGGTGACATTTGACACTAAAATATCCTCTTGCGGTTTTTTGTTTGATTCATTCAGTTACGAGTACAAGGTTTTAAAAATGGAAGACAACAGACAGAAAATTCGATACATTTTCGTTTTTCTCTTGTAACGGCGAAAAAGATAGCCGGGTGGCTAAAATTGTGAAAGGTGCTTATCATCCTATATAAGACTGTAACAACCAGTTACGTACAATTTTTGTTTCGTCGATTCCGTTCGGGTATTTTTGATGTTAGAGATGCACCTCGCATGTGGATACAGCATCGTCGAAAATGTCTGTAAAATATCAAAAATGATCGAAGTTAACCGCATGTCTGTAGTCGTAACGCGCGAGACCTAAAAATCTACGTGAAAGCTGTTTTAAACCTTTTTACAAAGTGAATCCAAAAGAAGTTACATAAAGTTCACGTAAAAATAATGGATTTCTTTTTCCCCAAACTAATATTACTTCTTTAATATCTAAATTCTTATAGTAGTGGGAATAATAATTAATATAACATTAAGTCATAGTGCTGAGAAAAAGTTTATGCATTCAAAAAGTTTTTTGTTATTTTCTATTTCTCTTTGTTGATTGTGTGTGGAAAACAGCAAGATCAGAAGATTCAACATATTCATTTGAATGCAGTTCGAAATTATGAGGAAGTTGGCAGTGTTTGGCGACTTTATTCGCCACAAATAGATGTCAGAAGCAAATGCGATCAAACAAAACAAACAGATTTTTTTTCTATGTGTTCTTAATTCTCTAATCTTGGCCCATTGTGTACCGCTAGAGTGATGCAAATATACAAATCGCAATAATTAAATATGGAGTCATAACATTTAGATCGAAAAATAGTCAAGGAATTTTTTTAAAAATAAGTATATATTTAAATATTAGGAAAATATATGAATTGAGTATTAATAAGTATTTTTTTTTATCAAATGGTAGAAGAAAGTATTCCTTATTAACCATAAAGTAGTTGTTTCTTTTTAAACATAAAGTGGTTGTTTCTTTCATTGCAGTTGAGATCACGTGTACGTCACTTTATTTTACTTATGATTGGTCTGTGAGTTAAACAAATAATCGTTTTCATTAATAATGTTGAATATACAATTTTGTCCATTCATCAAAAACAAGTCAATTTGACAGTGGGATTAGCTCTTCAGTGAGCAGTGGGAAAGAAAATTTTGACCAATATCTTAGTGGGAGGGGTTATTTTATATATTATTGGAGATTTATCTCTCTTGATACCGCTATTAAAAAATACTTATTAATCATTAAGTAAAGATAAATTTATTCCATGTAGCATGTAAAGCAAATTCTATATTAATATTTAATTTTGTTTAAGCAAGCAATAAATTAATCATAACATCCACTTTATGGTTAGTTTAAATCGGCAAGGACGATTTAAATGTTTTTATTTAATTTTATTTTATGAACGTAAGTAAAAATTATCATTTGTTCAAGTTTCATTTATTGGCAAGTAATACAAGTTACAATCTAAATCTCAGAAATCTCCAAATTCCATTAATGCTTTCTATAAGAATTATATACATTTAATTAATAATTTAAAAGAAAGAAAAACAGTCATAATTTGTTTTCACGTAAAGGAAAATATATAATCTTTATGTTAGCGAAAGTAAAAATTAAATATATTCATTCCATTTAATAATAATACATTTGAGCTTTTATATTTCTGTGAAAACTTTCTATTTTACTGAGTACAACCTTGATTTTAATTTAATATATTTTTTAATGTTATACATGATTTAAAATTAATTCCAGAGTTATCATCTATTTCTCTCTTACATGGTCCTCTTCTCTATCCTTGTAGAAGTTGTTTCTTTACTTGGCTCGCTTACTACTGAATGAATCGGAATAACTTGTTGATATAGGCTTTAAGCCAAAGAACCTGTCACGGAGGCGTAAAACATGTGACAGAATTATATGCCACTGAACTTTAAGAAATATATACTGAATTCCTTGTTATAATCACAAATTGTAGTTATAAAATTTGACGGGCTAGAATTGAATACAAAACTTTTAGTATGATGAATTTTTTTTTTATATCCGTGTCGTATTACTCTCTTTTGGAAGACTTTTCAGAGTTATTGGGCCGTATTCTTGATTTGAAGGCAAAAAACCGGAAAATTCTAAAATATTCACTCAGATAAATATGAATGAAGAAAGCAGAAATGGACCATTTATCCAAAGTATCGCTGATTTGCAAGGAAAAAAAATCAGAAAATTCTAAAATATACACTCAGACAGATATGTGTGAAGAAAGCAGAAATGGACCATTTATTCCAAATTGCTTAATAGTGTCTAAGACTAAACTCGTAGGATTTCCACTTCGAAAACTGTGATTTTACTACTAAGTTACAATAAATACTTGCAAAATCGGTATGAGACATTTCATAGTAGATGGCCTGAAAACTAATGTGAGTTTTTGTAATATCCATTATACTTTATTTTCAAAAGGATTTTTCATAGATCATAAGTTTCATTTACGTATTGTAAAGAAAAAAAAAAAAAAAAAAAAGCCAGAAAGCTTCTAACACCCACTTTGACACATGTGCATCCAGAAAGCAGAAATACACAATCCATCTATTGGTGTATTTCTGCACAAAAAATTATATGAATATAATATGGGCATTCTATGAAAATAAATGCAATTATGAAAATTGTTGTTTTTTAACTATCGTATATAAATTGGAATATGATATTAATGCAGTACATTTAAGTATAATGACTTAAATAACCAAATAAGAACGTTAATTTCTTCTGATGCATTGGCTTGTACATCTGAAATTTATAACTATCATACTGAATAAGGTGGACAAATGCGCTGGCATTTACCTCTAGACTTTCACACCACACCATTGGATAAACAACAAAAGATTAAGGAGCGATTTACGGTGGGATCGTCATATCGAACATTTTCAGATTTGAAAATGAAGCCTTCCCTCATCAGTTATTAAAAAATTTAGAATAATATTAAAGACATAATTAATCTCTTCTATTGATAGCATAGAATTTAATGTTTTACATATCCATTTGTTTAATTTGTGTTCGAATCAAAACAAAGTGACGTAGATCATTGAGATACCGATCGTCTCTACAGAATCATCAAGTGAATTTTTCCAATTTTTTCCCATATCGTCACCAATATTAAGTTGTTTAGTTCACCTGTTCAACCCGTGAATTAAATTTTCGTTTTGAAAGCCTTGATAATTTATGAAACTAATCTTTTTGTTTTTTCCATACCAAAAAGGTTTGTTTTATTATGTTATGTAATTAGTTTATTATGCCCTTTAATTAATTCCTTTTTTCATAGCGCGAGTAGGTTATTGGAATTAAAAATATCTGTTTCTTAAAAACAAAGCTGTTGTTTTTGGTATTTAATCAATTTTTTTTTCTATCTGAATACGCAATTTATACTATTTGTACGTACCCCTAACCAATTCGCTGTGGACTTCTTGGTAAGGCATACCACTTGCTATAAAATTGTTTATTTGAAATGTGTATGTAATGTTGAGATACACACAAAAAACGTATTTAAAAAGAAATATTATAAGCATTTCTGTTACATACTAAAAAATTTTTTTTTTAATTATATTGATTTCGAATTGAGTCTTTCTCATATAAAACGTAACACTATCTGTAATAAGATTTTGTATTTTTATAATGAATGTGTTGAACCAATATATTTTTAAAGTCACTATTACTTAAGATTAATAATTTTTATTCATTTCTTGCAAATAAATGTATTATTGCGAACGTAACGAAGAATAAATGACAACTGAATAGACCACGTTCTGGTCTTGTTTCCAATAGTGCTTTTATGCTAATAAGTATCTCTAGTAAAAGTGCTATCAGACCAAACTAAATATCACAGAATAGAATATGAATGCTTTTCGCTTTGCTAAAGCAAGCATTAAATCAGGTTAATTGCTTCTATGTGTATTAAATAGATGCCATGCATATTTTTTTTAGTATGGAAATATAAAATAAAGATTGCCAGTTCAGGAATCCACCTCGTCACTAGACCGTAGCACAAAATTATGAGATACTATTTCCGTGTGAGTGTCTTGAATGTATTTCAAACTTTAACTCATTCATTGCTCTAGTCTAATGTAATATCAATAAACAAATAGTGAAATATATCATTAACAGCATATCATTCATTAAGAACTGTTATTTCTGTTATTTAGTAACGGTTATAAATTCAACAATACCAGACATAAGTCTGATGTTCTACCGAGCAACAGAAAGAAGTATTTTATACCCCATTTACCTTGGAAAAAAAAGAAGCATATTTTATTGCTGTCATTGAAAAGAACTCGTAAAGTACTCTGAAAGCAATATTTTCCTCTCGCTGCTTTTGACAACTGAGAATAAAACTTTAATACTACTTTAAGAAGAAAATTTTCTTTTTTTTAAAAAAAAAAAGAAGAATGAAGAATGCATGAAGGTACAATTTCTTTTTCGTCGGCGTGAAACTCCCATCGTAATTACATTTTCCACTGCGAGAAAAGGAAGGTTTTCACAAGCGGTGTCCGAGGATTTTTATATACCTGTTTTTAGTATCGGGTAACTGTGAGGGAAACGTGGGCGCTATAAATAACCCGTTGATGGTTGCAGCTAGCTTGTAATAACATTTCGCAGTCCAAAGGGAATGCCATGCGTTAAGCTGTCGGGGTTTTCGGCTGCTCTGTTGAGTGTTATAAGTGATGAATTCCCAGAACATGGCGACAATGTTGTTACTTCCGGTTTCTTAATGAGTGGAAGACACCAATGGTTGGACTCTATCTTAAAAGCGGATATTAATGAGGAAATGAAGGATGTATTTTTTGTTATTTTGCAGCAATTTCTGATACGAAGTTGTTTACTGCAGTTTCCGACCCACGATTGTTAATGATTTATCTTTTGATTATGTGTTAGTTTTAAAAGGTTAATGTACTAAGTCATAAAGGAATGTTTTTAATAATGATGAGAGTTTAGTAAAGTATATTTCGGAATGGTCGGAGCCATCATTTGATTTAAATCTTATATCATTTTTTTATATAATTAAAAAAATAATAATCATTTTACACAATAAGTTTTTAGTTGACCAGTGAAAATATGTTATATAATATTATTTTGTTATACAATCACTTTGATTTATACTGCCGTTGTTCATTACTATACTATTTTTATTCTTTTTCCTTTGCTCAAAATCAAATATTCAAAAATTTTACAGCATTATTGGTATATAAATAATGAGGCTATAGTTTTTTGTGAGAAAATATCAAAAATAATAAATATATCATTTTTTTCACTAGTGATAAAGGTTTGTTTTTGGATTTTTACTTCATAATTATCTGTTGCTCATAAATTTTAATTTGATCTACGCTTTCGAGTCAAAATGAATTCAGATTCACTCCATATATCTACGTCCGAGCTGGATGCTGAATCCATGAATAAACTGAATTAAAAATCCGATTGCTAACCATTAAGATGAATTTTTCGGCTACTGTTCGTGTAAATCAAATTTCAGACATGCCCCAACGTGGTGTCATAATATACCTTAGATCGTTAAAAATATCTTATATCGAATTTAGCGTTATTCAAATACATGAATTTAATATATTTTCTTACCATTTCTTTTTGCTGATTTAAGTTTAATCAATGATCTTGTAATTTTGAACAGCTGTCATATGAAATTCATTTTGATATTCTTTTTAAAATTATCACATCACGCTGTCGTAGGAACATTAAATTACTGTGAATTTTTGCACGTGATCATTATCCAAGTCACTTAAAAATCTCTTGGAAAATTGCTGCTTTCGTTACTAGAAGATTGTGAGATTGGTGCTTCATAGAACTATAGATAATTCTGCTAATCGGGCCTGTGTTAATCAAATATTCATAAGATATATACCTCCCCTGACGTGTTGTGAAAGTTTGGGGAGGAGGGAAACACTCAATCTTGTCACTTGACTGCGGTTCAAAATTATGGAGTGTAAACCGTAAAATTATGTAGTTAACCGTAACTAACGGCTATAATAGTTAGAGAAATAGAAAAAGGAGCTAAAAATGTAACGCAATAGTACAATACACAATCCATAGAGCCCAAAATGTAACTCAACACGCAATCCATATAGCAATATATAATGGGGTAATTAAGAATAATTTGATATTAACTCATTTATAAAGTTGACTAATGTAATTTCTTAAACCATTAATTTGAGATCAAAAGTTACTACGCCCGATTAATTATCTATAATAATTCTTTGGATCGAAATGTTAGAGGTTTGATTTTACCACTATTGAATAATGAAGGTTATATTTTTAACCTCCTAATTTAATTAAGATGATCTAATTTTTCTTTACATAACATCTCTAGCATTATATGGCATATACACTACATTTCCATTTCTAAGCTCACACATGAAACTGGGAATTGGGAATTTCAGAATATTTTTTCTTAGTATATAGAAATGAGTCTGTTATTTATTTAAAAGTGTCTTTAAAAGCAGTAGCCACCTACCCTGTCTAGTGGACAGCATGCCTGATTGCTGATAAAGAGGTCCTGGGTTCGAATTCCGGTTCTGGCATGGATGTACTTTCTATTTTTTTCCCTCCTGTCTTTGTACTTACCTTGTATGAATGGAGGGTGAATGATTGCCTACCCTATAAACCGGCTCCTATGGCATGTATGTTTAATTATATGAAAAAAATCATCTCAAGGTATCTTCTTCAATGGGAGCTACAAGCATAGAACTCCAAAAATGTCCAACATAACCTAATCTAGGTAAAAGCAGCAGGTGCAAATTCTTCAGGAAAAAAGAATTTTCGTCAATTTTTTTGGTGATAAAAAATTTTATCCGCATTAAAAATATACCTGTAAAGGCACTCTTTTTCTCCAACAGCAATCGTAATCATCGACATGGCTTTTTTATCCCCTTACATTTAACTCATCTGTCTGAATTAGAAACGGCATCTAATATAATAATCCATTTTTTATAATTTAAGCTTTATCATTCCAAAATATGAATGTAAATAACAGACTCCAACGCAACTAAATTTCCTAACAATCAATTATTTATTAATTATTTCCGCGGGACAATAAATGGCTAGGGGAAAAAAAAAAAGAACAATCGCTACTCCATTAAATTATTTGTTTTCTATTTCACTAGGAGAATAAAAAAAATATAAATAAAATCATGAGGTATCCTCTCATGCAAAAATGGCATTATTTTTACGATGGGATAGATGCCAAACTGGATATTTTATTTGTGCGTGACGCATTCATTAGTTTTTGTGGAGAATGGAACGCAATCCGAGTTTCCGGTATGGCCATCCACTCTGTCATATAAACGCTCCCATAAGTCGAAATTTATTCGTCCTTTCATCTGGCTGCGATGCAAATGTAGAGACTGCGCCTGTCCTCATGCGGCGCAGGTGACACCAGTGATGCATATTTCAGCATAGATCTTCCTATTTTATATTCATGTTCGCCGTTCTGTTCAGTCTCTTTCCATGGAATTAGGTAGAATATAAGAACTATACCATTTAAACCAACGATTATTCCATTAGGATTTAATAGTATTAATGCTTTACATTATACTACTGTGGTATTTTATATATATATATATATATATTAGTTTGGGGAAAAAGTAATCCATTGTTTTTTCGGTAGACGTCTGTAGTGATCGATATCTCGTGAGGTATCTATCAAACAATTTCAGATTTATGCTCGTTGGAAAGGTGACATTTGACATTAAAATATCCTCTTGCGGTTTTTTGTTTGATTAATTCAGTTACGAGTACAAGGTTTTAAAAATAGAAGACAACAAACTGAAAATTCGATACTTTTTAGTTTTTCTTTTATAATGGCGAAAATGCTAACCAGGTGGCTAAAATTGTGAAAGGAGTTTATCGTCGTATATATGACTGTAATAACCAGTTACGCACCATTTTGGTTTCGTCGATTCCGTTTGGGTATTTGGATGCTAAAGATGCACCTCGCATGGATACAACATCGTCGAGAATGTCTATAAAATATCAAAAATGATCGAAGTTAACCGCATGTCAGCAGTCGTAACGCGCAAGACCTAAAAATCTACATGAAAGCTGTTTTAAACCTTTTTACAAAGTGAATCCAAAAGAAGTTACATGAAGTTCACGTAAAAATAATGGATTTCTTTTTCCCCAACCTAATATATATATATATTCTTTTTTATTATTTAAAGGAAAGTTATTGGTAATATTAATTTATAAGGAGGAAAATGGAATACCGTTACTATTATTCATAAATAAAGTTTACAAGTAATCTAGAGGATATTTTATTCGAGTCATTAAAGTTTCACTGATATTTAAATGCTGATTAAAACCAATGCATTGTTTTAGTCATGCATACTGTATAGTGGTTAGTGTTTAATTTCCTCTTGAATGTCTACTGCTTTATTCATAAGAGTGGTTTTCTGTGTACCAAAAAGTAGCCATGCGCTGCAGAATAAAATCCCCCAGGGCACCACTTAGTGGAAAACTGCAGATAAGCATTCTTATTTCGGAAAACGGAATAAGAAAGGGGAAAAAAGGAATTACGAAGTTGTAGAGCACTATAGATTTGGAACGAAAAGATACTTTGTGGATATATTACTGCAAATAGAACATCTAAAACGCTAATTTTTTTCTTGATTTTCTATACTGAGACATGACAAAATGATTTGAGAAAGAAAAAAAAAGTTATAACTGTACAGCTTTATTTGTGGTATGTAAAATTCTCATCGTCAACAGCAATTCTCATTTAATTCCTTGTTCAAATGTTATGCTGCGCATGTTGGAACATGGAGAGTGACATTTTGGCGCAAGCATCTGTAATGCTTTTTCAAAATTCTGCAATGTTTGTGGAGGGTTTGCATGCAACCGCTGTTTTAAGTATCTACGCAGAAAAATGTCCGATGGCGCCAAATCAGGTAAATGTGGATATCAATCTTCGACACAGCCACATACAATTATTTGATTCCCGAAATTTTGTCGAGGTACTGCTTTATTAGAAATGTCTTGTGCGCAAGGGCGTCGTCATGTTGAAACCATATATTCATGCAATTAAACAACATCAGAATCTTTCCAAAATCGGGTGTCATATTCTGTAACAATTGTAAATATCATGCATTCATTAACATGCCATCGTAAAATATTGGCCCGATCAGCTTGTGGTCGTAAATGTAGTAGAGAACTACATTTGATTTCGAACGTCGGTGAAACATAGCTTTACTTTGCCAGTTGTATATGAAATTCCATGAAAAATATGCCTTAATCTGCTTTATATCTGTCAAGAATGTTTGCTAGATAGCTATTTGATTCATGATGAAGATACACCAAGCATTGCATCGCCCTGTATCGCTGTCCAATAAAATGTGTTGTGTCATTTGTTGGATGTTGAAACCTGTTTATGCATATGGTTAAGCGCTTAGTTGGCTTAGGATTTTCAACATTTGATTTTTGCTGAGGCCACAATGTTGACTGATCTCTCTTGTGCTGCATTTCGAATATGCAGTAAATATGCTAATACCTCATCCAGTTGAATTTATTGTCCTAACTTTGCTGATCTGCCAGATATATCTCGATTAATCACGCATACTGCCCTCTTAAACGTTTTACAACAGTTAATATGATATCATGAAAAAGATACGGGCTTCCAGGAAAACGTTGTTGTCCTGAAAAACGTTCCAGGAAAACGTAAATCTTGCTGCTGATTGTGAGTTCCATTCACATTCATTGTATAGTAAAATCCTCTTACAATATTCAGCTTTGGAAAATAGCTCTACGGCCTTGAATTATGTTGTAACATGTTAAGATATCAAGATGTCTCTTTTATAGCCGTCTCAATTGAAAAGGCTTAATATTCCTTATGTACTTGCTTACTCCAAGAAATTAGAACACCAAGATCAAGTTAAGTTGAGTAGATACGGCACTATTTTACACGATCTATGTATTTTATTTATAAGGACAATCAATACAAGGATCAGGTATGAATCTCGGTCCTTTGAATGGGAATTGCAAATGACAACACAGTATCACATTGTGATGTCATGTTTTTCACGAAAGATAAACATTTCTTCTTTTGCTCAAAGTTCATGACGTCAAAGAGTAGGAAATCATGAAAAAATTGTTGCTTATTTTAACCGTTCTATTCATGGCGTTAATGTCCAAAAAAATGTCTTTTCATAATAACTCAATGAGATTTTGAACTTAGTAAATCATTTTCTTTCCCTATCCTGCTCCATTTTCGAGATAAGAAAATTAACTTAGTTTTTCATAAGGTGATTCCCTAAATGAATTTGTTCAGAAGCTCATGGCTGTTTTACTATGCCTAGACACTGCTTTTATGGATACAGTTGCAGTTGAAAGAGGGACAAGGGACTTTAGTAGGCATACTGCATTAAGAGTACAAATTAAATATATTAATTATATATAATTTTTAAATTAAAAAAATTAATTATATGCTAATTTATTTCATATTATTGAATTCTTTGTCTTTAAATTCGATTATGTATTAGTTTTTTCGGAGGAACAATATAATGATTTTTCACACTTTAATAGAAACTTAACTGAACATATATTTTAAACGTGTTATTATAGTTCATTTGTTCGTATTTAAAAGAAGTATTCTCATGTAGTTGGATTTATTTTTATTCCTTTTCGTAACATCATAGCCAGACGATAACAAGAATGAAAAAAAGTTCTATTCGAATCTCTTAAATTGTGAGTGTAGAGACAGATTGAGGACAAAAGTTTCTCAGTCGTGCAAAATGTTGCATGACCAAACAGAAAATTTCGAATCCTCATGTCGAAAAATTTCTTTTCTACGTTAATATATAATTAAATTGAGATACCAACAAAAAGTATGGTTTACGGAATAGTGCAAACGCTCTGTTTCACTAATTTTATCTGTAATTATGAAATATTTTTCTTTTTGTTATGCATGTTAAAAATCCTTAATTGAACTATAGTATAACCGCATAAAATATAGACTATTTTCAACATTTTTTTTCAAAAATTTAGAAATTTGAGTATTTTAGGAATTAAATTTATTTCTAAATAAAACTTTAATCAAATTGTCATAGCCATGATCAAATTATAATATTTTGAATTCATTAGAGATTGGAAACAGAAAATGAAGCCTACTTTTTCTTTTTAAATATTTAGAATCATTTTATAACATGAAAGGTATTTCTATGTGATAAAAGAAATTATGCAGAGAAAGGATAATCAATTGAGGGTAATTTGCTAAAATAAAAAATAAATAAAAATCTAAAAATGATTCTATTCCTGCTTTATTGAGAAAATCTCTTAATAACTTCGATTCGAGAAATGAACCAGAGTAATTAATTATTTTTGGATTTCTTGTACTAGAATGCCCAATCAACCAATGAACTAAAAATTGAAATATTATGAATAATTCAAGAATTTAACTCGAATTTTATTTCTTTTTACTCTTGTTAAAATGAATATATTTCGTCTTCAATAGCTGTTCCGGGTAGTCGTCAGAATTCTGCTAATAAAACACGTCTATTTCTTTTGAGAAAGAAGCCTTTTAAAGCGCAATATCAGTTGAAAACAATAGTGTTCATTTTTTAACTCGTGACATATTGACATTTCTTAGGTAAGAAATGTAAGAATGCTTTACGGATTTAAAAATGCTCTAAGAGAATAGAATGAAAGGAATCTGTAATAGAATAAAAACTGATATTTTTTATAAGCTGTTTAAACCGGATTTCTCAAAAATATCCATTTATCACTAGTTGAAAAGCTGACTTTTTAGCAATTCAAATGATTAATAACTGCAAATATAATATTTATATAATATGATTAATATAATATGATTATATAATATAATATGATTAATAACTGCAAATATAAAATTAGCTGTTAGCTTAAAATTTGATGGATTATTTAATTTGCTTTGTAGATTTTAATAATTATAAGTTTATAAGAACTAGCGAAGTATTTTGATATCAGAAGCACTGTTTTCTGGTGAATTAAAAAATGTTTTCTTGATATGCTTTGCGCTATGTGCACTCAGTGGACAATAGTGTTTTATTAATACTTTATATAACAAAAAGGGCTTTACATTTTTCTTATAATATTTATTTATTTATAAAATTTCACAAATTATTTTAAATTTAGAGAATATTTTGCATTTCTCCAATAATATATATATATATATATATATATATATATATATTAACCCGTATCGTATAAAATACAAAAGTCTTATAATTTGCGCAAAGTTGTAACACGAATACTTTAAGTAAAGCTTTTGTAACCTGTGTTGAGGTGACTGCTGTCGGTGTAGATTTTCCAACATATAAAAATCTTCTGTTGGATTGATTAATTGAATGGACTGACATAGGACAGAGAACTTCTTATCAACCAAATAAATTAATGGTATGTGACATAATATATGAATAATACATATAATGATGAATATCAAAGACATATATTTTTGTTTAAAATAATGCATACTTTTTTGTTTAAAACTTGTAATGTAATTACGTCTTACTTTAAGAAAAATTCATTGATTTGATTAAAATGTAAAATTGCAAGATGCCTTTTCCAGAGCTTTTAAACATTACATTGAAGATTACTCATATTCAGGAAATATTTCAAAATAAATCTAGCTGAAAATATTTCTTTTTTCAAACGTTTCAGTTGAACCAACAAGACTCAATGGGTTCTTGAAGTTTTTTCAGAACTATGCTGTCTGCCATTAAAAAAAAATATGTAGCACAATATATTCTTAACCATAAAGTAAATAAAAAATTTTTAGGTAGTTTAGAAATAAACCCATTTAAAAGAAAATATGTACTTTGAAAAGACTGAGCCAAAATTATGAATTTTTATATATGTAAAATATTTGAGATTTACAGATGATTAAAATACTAGAACAAATCAGTATTTATTAATGTGTAACTATACAAGGAGTGTGATCTATGATAATTAGTAAAATTATTCCTTGTAGAAAAACGAATAATTTTTTGGCAGAGTTAATGGCGCTGCATCTCTGAGGTAAATTTTGCCACAAATGCTTCAAGTGATAAAATAATTTATGAATATTCCAACTTGGTGTAAGTTTAGTACATAACATCTTCTTAACGTTGTTCCATTGACGGTAGGTTCAAAGGGTTGAAAGGAAATTAGAAGAACTTAAATCTTGAAGGCATTGTTGAGACAGACGAATAACATGCAGCCAAGCGTAATGCTGCAGCTGAAAAATATTGGTTGAGAAGATAACATAGGCAGGGCCACAGGCTGATCTCCTCATCACTATGCACATTTAAAGAAGTTATAAGCTTCAAAAGAAAAGAGAATGATCACTAAAGTCATCATTTAAATATTGCCAGCCAGCTCAAATACTGGAGTAGCACAGAGTTCGATCTCAGAACAATGAGACAGTTTGCAGAACAATGAGACTATGAGTTGTGTTTTTGTTTTCTGTTTGCATGTCTATCGGGGTGGATGTTTGGAGGTTTTTCGCGTTTTCCTTTGTAAAACTCCCATGAATATGACTCATTATCCATGAAAAGTTCTTTCAGAAGATACGATGCACAAATTCCTAATGGAAGCCTGTTAGATTATCAATTCTGAGATCTCAAAGTGCATTTATATAGTTCCAAATTCAGTTCCAGATATTCTGCTGATTAACAGATTAGGGAAGTTAGCACTTTTGTTTTCTCTATGGTATGCTCATAAAATTCTCTACACTTTCTTTTTTGCGATAAGTGAATAGAGCATATTATTCTTACTATTCAATCCTATGTAAAACTCCTTCATAAAGGCAATAGAACCTTGAATAATTTCAATAACTTTCGACTGTTAGGCTATCTATTGCATGGTGATATTAAACTAATATTGGCGACCATATTTAATGGATTAAAAGTATGTATTATTGCAGAAGAAAATATGGAACTTGTTTAATAGGTGGATAAACAGGATGTGTGAAACATGGATGAGACAGTGCTTAAAATTAAGAATTCCACAATTTATGGAACGAACTTGATCGTAAATTAGATGTCATGATTATCAAAAATAAACATATTAAATTTTTGTGATTGGAAACGATATGAAATAATTTTCTTCATTTTCCTATATAACGAATTATATTACACGCAAGTTTTAAGAATATGATTTTTTGAGAATTTATCTCTCATTTGTGAATATTTTGCTGTATATCATTAACATAGTTATCTTTAAAAAATCATAAATTGAAATATAAATAAATATTACTACTAATAAACTAATATTACATTTTCTCAAAGTGATAGAATTAAATTTGTTTTGTTTAATTTACAAGAAAATGCATAACAGTGTTTGGTATAACTTTCTCCCATTTATGTAATTACATTGCACTTCATATTATACAACATTTATCTTAGTTTCAATTTTATTTCGTAAGCAATTTAATTTTTTTCAAACCACACCAAAATAAATTTCCTTTACAAGTTAAAGTATCTTTGAATGACATCTCTCAAATAAACACAAACGTCTCAATCACGTTTATCGAAAATCTGTAAAGAAATGGACCTTTCATTATTTCACTCAGTTCGGAAATAGGCGTTTAAAATGAGAAACTCTCTCAACCGTAATAAAGGATGTTATTTTTTTCGTACTTACAAATCAATTGAACTCACTTTTTTTGGCATTTTTACACTTTTTTTTTTTTTTACTGTTTTTCTCTAAAAACAGGCCATTCGCGTCATTTAACGTCGAAACCTATACTGGCTGTTTAATCGGTTGCTCCGATGGATAAAAATAGAACAAATTGAAGTTTCTGTATAGGTAGGGGCTACTACGAAATTAGAAAGGGCTGGCGAAATGAAACGGGCGAAGTAAGCGTTTTTATAGGTCCCAGGTTCTGAATTAGGGGCTAGAGAATTGTTATAAATTTTCATTCTTGTAAAATGATTATAATTCAGTGAATAAATTTTTATATTTCACATTTGCTTAGAATTTCCTCACCACATTTCTTATTGTATAATTATTAAAAAGAAAAAGAGAAGTGTAATTAATATTTACATTTTAATCCTAAAATTTTTCGATTTATACAATTTTTTTATATAACAGAGAGAGTTCAAATCTAAACACAAAATATTTCATTTTATTAAAAGACTTCTTGGTTAAAGCAAAAGTTATATTGTGTCATTTAAAAAATTACAAATACATGATTTTGCTAGTTATTTATGTTATTTATTATTATAAAAATTCATGTAAAATGTATAAGTCAATTATGAAATTTATTAAAAGTTCAATCAAATGTAAATAAAAAATATTTTAAAATAAGAAAATATAAATGTTTATTTTTTATTAAAACTCTATATTTATAATTCTGTAAGGCAAAAATATTTCAATCAAACAAATAAATAGCACGTTTTATTTGCCACATATTTTATGTCTAAGTCTAAAATATTATTTCCATTAAATATTTTAGATTTAGGCATAAAGTACATTGCAAATCAAATATAAACCTATTTTTGTAACTAAAAAATTATAATTGGATTATGACAAAGACGCTTTAGTCAAAAAAGTAAACGGAAAATTGTTTTTACCATAAATAAAAAAAAATTTCAGAATCAAAATATGATTTCAGATTCAAAATCGAAATACGTCATTAATCATGTATAAATTTTGTTTTGTTCTAAAGAAGCTATCGTTATATTTTAAAGTAACAAAAACGCTTTAGTCACACACATAAACACATATCAAGTTATTCATTTTATTAAATTAATATTTTAGGTTCAAAGACAATGTATATTATAAATCAAATGTAAATTATTTAATTGCTACAAAACTATATTGTGTTTGATTGGTACAAAAATAGTTTAGTCAAAAATGTAAAGAAATGAAAATAGCAAATAATATGCCCCATTAAATAAATATTTACGGGGACTTAGATATGAAATATGTTTTAAATCAAATATGATAGTTTTGCTATTATAAAACTATATTCATATTTAATTACGTATAAACATTTTACTTAAACAAATAAATACGATTATTCCATTAAAAAACATTTTAAGTCTAAAATGTTTTTAAAGAAATCCATAACTTTACTAAATTTATAGTAGCATAAAATAATAGTTACTTGTAGTACATATAAAAATTAATAATATTAATATTTATTTGTGATCATTATTTAGAAATACCTGCAAAACAATAAGTAATTTTTTTACTAATTGTTTATGTATATACTCCTATATTGTTATTTGTATAAATATGATGTCCTCTATAAAATACAATCTATTAATCAGTATTTTATCACCCATAACAATGGTTGTCATCAGCTTAGAAAAGTCATAAAAATTATATATAACTTTAATTTGCATAATATATAAATTATGTTGGGTGTAAGAACGAGCGCATATTATTAAATATTCATTATTTATTTTTGATAATGGATGTGTATTATTGATAATGGTTGCCAAACGCAACAATGGCCAGGGAGAAATAAAGTTTTTTTTGTTTTTAATATAAATTGAGGCATATTTAATTAATTCCTTATTTTGAAAGAGCGTCGCTACACCATGAGATTAACCAACTTTAGCTTTTAATACTGTCTATTAAGCTCATATAAATAAGAAATAGTTATATTGTATATTAAATTAATTTTATATCCCCATATTTAAAAAGAAATAAGAAATGCATTTCAGGCATATGTCTAAATATAGAATTTACCATGTATTCCATTTTATTTTTTAAATTTCTAATTTCGACAAATTTTCTAACTTTTTTAGTGAATTATGAGTTATTATTAGAATGTTCTGACGATTAGAAATCTCATTAACAATATCGACCGCATTCTAATCAACTTCCAAAACCAAATACTTGAAATAATGGTTTTAACAATCCCTATATTAGTGGATAGCTTAACATAGGAATGCTTTGGGCAAGCATTTCTTTATGTCCTTTTTACTTTCGAGATTCAATCTTGTCAGCACTGACTGAATTAACTCTAAATGAAATAATTATTATTATATTAAGTTTTTAAGAGACTACAATTTCAGCAACAATCTAGATTATTCTTGGTTTATATTCTCATTGTAATATGTTTAAGAACAGTTATCTAATTACTATATAGTCTAGAATTGCCATAAAACAAGTAATTGATACACATATTTCAATCATCATTTGATAAATGTAAAAGCATGAAGACTTTTAGGCACATCATTTGTTAATATTACGAGTTTGGCAAAATGAGAACTGTGTAGAATGTTTTGATTTGGCATTGTGATATAAACTAAACAGCTGTTGAAATGTTTTCAATTGTCTTCGGCATCTTGTCTTCAAAGAGGACTTTTTCATGAATAATAAATCATGTTTATGCATTGCAATAGAGGAAGCTGAGAAAGCTATGAAACGCTCATCTTAACAGATGTTCTTACATAAACCAGAAAAAAATTAGTCATCTTCTATTGTTTAAGAATGATTTTGGATCAAACTTCGAATCTTTCATTCAGAGAACCAACTCCAATAAATCGGATGAGATTTATAACCATCCTATAACCAATCTCCAGTGCGCTCACAAAAGATAAGTGACTTTAATATGAATGCACGAAGTGAGAGGTGCATAATCTAAATTTATATAAACATAGAATCATAATTTCTATAGTGGAAGGTTCCAGGTTCAATCTTTGCTACTGCAACAACTGGGAGTGGTTGTTGATTTTTTGCTTTTTTCGTGGCCATCAATCGAGATAAATTCTTTAGAGTTTATGTATGTGTGTGTTCTTGGTCTATGAGAAGTCTTCCTAAAAGTTACACGACGATCATTATTAAAAGAAATGTACCACTTTCAACACTTTAGCTATTCATTAACTACAACTGTAGTTAATGCACTAATTGCAGTTAATACATTAATGTATGATGTAAATTAATTACAGAAGATTAAATTATTTTTCCTGTTAAAAAGTGCTACGTATTGAAAATATTATTTCATTACGGTTATAAGTGAAGAAGAAGTGGTTTTGGTGTACTATTTAACAGTTGAGTTTTGTATATATTGTATTATTTAAAAGTATTTCTAAAAAATCAATTGATTTTGCAATTCATGCTAAATAAAAAATTACAAAGGTGTTATTTAAATAAAAAGGTATTATAATTAATTTTTGTGACAGGTGAAAAACAAACCAATCACAAGCCCATTTAACAGGATAAATATAAAAGTTGATTTTAATTGGTTATTTTGAGAATTTCAGCAACAATAATGGCTATTTCTTACTGTGGTCCCAGAAATAAAGTCCTTCAATCAAAATCTATCAAGCGATAACAAAAACCTTAAAAATGTAATAATGAATTTAATATTATTATAAAAACTTGTAAGCAAACTATAATAGATGCACATTATTTTTTGTTGTAAATATTTCGAGTGATAAGAGAGAATAACTAATATGTTTTACCACACATGTAAAATTATACTTATTCTCACAACTGTACAGAGTATTATTACTTGTCAGTAGAGAATCTAAAAATTTCCCGCAGACAATATTTACCATTTTGTTTTATTTATCATGGTTTATTTTGATTCTGTGGACTACACGCACATTCTTACACAAACTAAATCAACCACAAGTAAACAATCCTCGTCAATGATTACGTCATACATCTAGCTATCCGAATCAAATGCCAATATGTGTTAAATAGTTTTAAAAAATTGGTGCATAACTTTTATTATTGACATAGTTTGTTTAAAAATATATTGCTGAAAATAAACTTCTTTTCCAACAGTTAAGTATCTGGGGATACTTTGATAAAATGTAATTCTTTTAATCAAAATATGATTTTTCAATACTACGTTTTTCACAACATGGATGGTAGTCGATAAGACAATAGAAAACCTAAATAATAAATTTGAAATTTTAATTTCTTGTATTTCTATATTGAAAATATTTGTGTAAAAATTAAATTTCCACAAAACAATGTGATTTGTTCACTGTTTATTTAACAGCTAAAAAGTCATAAATTTTAAAGGCATACAATAAATTCGACTGAAAAATATATTAATTTTATACGTAAATCTCATAAAAAAGTAACAAATTATAAAAAATATTTATTTTGAAATATTTAAGCTTTAGTGAAACTCTTCGAGAAAACTGCGTGGACGCTTCCCTTGAAAAAATTTATTTATATCTGTAAAGAAGATAATATAAACAAAAGATCTTTTAATTTGATATCTGTTTCAAAATATTTGGCAAAACTATTCTAAATTCGTGTTTAAATAGAATGGACTAAGTTATATATATATATATATATATATATATATATATATATATATATATCGGTCGACTGTCTTTGAATCAGTGTTTTTTAAATTTTACTAATTTATAATATTTAAAAATTTTATTACTTCAGTTTGATTTTATAATTTTCATTTAAATATTACAATATTTCAATATGAATATTCGAGAAGTGATAGCAAGTTTTAATGATGAATTTTTGCAAATTTTTTCTCGTGATGATGTCATCATATTAGCATTTCTGTCTTTATCAATGTTAATGTCAATTAGAATATAGTTCATCATCATTCGCTTATTTCATAGAAAAACTGGACTAAAAATCAGTTTTTGTTAGAAGAAAAAGTTAACTATTAAAATATGTAATAGAATTATTAATACATATATTATTATTTGTAAAAAAATAAAAAATTTAACATTCGAAATTCACTTGCACTTGGTTTGTGGTGAAAATTTCCTCTGATCTAAGAGTGGTGTTGTTATATAATATATTGAAGATCAACTTGGCCCGTTGTCAAAATTGGAAGTCATCTAAAATAAATAAAATAAGAATGAAAGAAAACACTTATTTTTTTTCTTTTTTTTTTTTTCCTTTTTCAAAAATAAAAACGGGTATTTTTTTAAACATAAATTTTTTAAATTTTATTAATCTGATATTTAGAAATTTTATTAATTAAGTTGAATTTCATAATTTTCATTTAAATATTATATGAATATTCGATAAGTGACAGCAAATATTAAGTTTTAATGATGGATTTTTGCAAATTTTATGGAAAATAATTTTTTTATTATTTCTGGAACATAGAATTCCTTTTAATCCATACTTTCAGTTTCTAAATGCTAAATAGCAAAAGTGTCTATTTTTACTTTGACATGTAATATTTTTAGTATGAATGATTTTTTGTTGATAGCCTTCTTTTACGTTTCACACATTTATTCTTTATGAAGCAATAAAAAAAGAACAAAGTAAACAAATATTGTGAGAAAATAAATTTTTTTAAAATGACTTTATAAATTATTTGAAACAGAAGAAATTAATTTATGTTCAAAAAAAATTTTACTTATGTTATAAAATTAATATTTTATTCTTTTAAAATTAAATTAATAAAAGAGCAAAATGATTTTAGTTTCAATAAAAAATTTGATTTTTAAATTTATAATTTAGAACTAAAATTTGAGAGGGTAAGAAATAGAAGCAAAGTAGTTTTCAACTTCTCATTTTTCTCCTATTTATTTATTAGAAAACAATGTTTTTTTCTGAAAATAAACTTTTATATTGTTCAATAATATTTAACAGAATATTGCTATTTGATTGGAAACCACACTATTGCCCAGTTGTCTTTAGATAATCATCTAGATTTATCTAAAATAACCATGTACACTGCACATGCGTGGTATCCAAAAATAACTATATAAAAGTCGTCAATGTATTCTGCATGTTCAAGATATTTTCATTTGTTCTATAACTAACGAATAAAACTTTTCCCTGTTAAGTTTAGCTTTTTTTTAAATATAAGATTGTGCAGCCAATCTAAAATCAGATATTAGGTAAACAATGATTACGTATAAAAAGTCTTATGAAATTAATAAATTATAATGAATAAGGAACAAAAAGCAAATAAAATACATGAAAAGAAACGTTTCAGGATACAGTAAATAAATCTGTCTCAAATGCTAACGAATAGTTTTCTCTACTTCCATTCTTCTACTTCTTTTCTTGTTACCCATTAAAAAAGAATGCCGCTTGTTATTTTTGCTAGAATACACCTGCCGTTTTATTTTACAGTCCTTAGTTTCACATAAGCTTTGATGAAGGATAGATGTAGTGAAAATATCTGCAGCGGGCCGTTTTAAATTCCATTAAATCGCAGTTGACAACAAACGTATGCTTTGAAAATTCTGAAGCGTTATTCTTTTTTTTTTTTTTTAACTCACATGCAGAAAAACACTTTTAACATGTTTTATGATACTCTCTACGATTCAAGCGATAGGCTTGGTGGAAGAGGAAAAATTCAGGAGGCAAAGGAAGAAGGTGTGGATGGAAGAGCTACAAATTTAAAGAGCGATAGCCCTCTAGAGACTATGTTGCCATAGAAACGGACGCACGCCCACTTCACGCATGACCACCTGTCCTACAAAAGAGAACGAAAGAAAAAAAAAAAAAAGAGACTGAGAGATGAATAGGAAAAGAAAAATTATTCCATGTTGAGTTATTTCTGGTAAAATCAAGCACTGGATACGTACGCCTACAGAGAGTGCCTGCCATTCGGACAATGGGGCAAATGCAAGAAACTCCGTCCAGTTGAATGTTCTTTCCTTCGAATTCTTATTCTTCAGAACAATTCGCACATGCGCCAAGGATACGTTCTAATGTGTGGAAATTATATCAAACTTATTCGGGCAGTGTTAAAACAGGAATTGCTGTTGAGTAAACACCTGCAGTGATTTCCGGTCATGCGTCGCTCTTTGCTGTTGCCACTGATCATACTGAGTATGGAAATTATGATTATAATACTTTTTAAAAGTTGGGCAAGACTCATCTATTTTGACTACTTTTTTTATAGATATCACCTTTGTTTAAAACATAAATTTGACGTAGGTGGCAAGATTTGATAATTTGTTTCTAAAATAAAGTTTCAATTCATGAAATGAAACTAAATTGGAAATCTCATTCTAGGTGATAAAAAAAACAACTGATAAGTTTAGATAATTAATATCTAAAATAAAATGGTCACATCACATCTTTCGTTATTTAAAACTTTATCTAATCATATTATATATGAAAGGAAACTATTTGTCAAAAATTTACGAAAAGGGGTGTTTTTATAACTTTAAACAAAAAGTTCTAATTCAAGACGTATCGCATATCAAAAGAAGAACACGAGATAATTTTTTCCTGCTAAATGATTGATTGTTATTTCTATTAAAATAATTCGATTGCAGAATTTGAAATGGATAAAATGTGAAGTTTTCTTTTCTGGCAAAAACATAAGCTATAAAATGTCACTTGCAGCCCAATTAAAGTGGCAGAAAAGGAAAGGTAAGATGACTTCTCCTTTTTATACTTAAATAAAACTCAATATTTTATGTTGTGTAATATTTAAACAGGATGTGATGTGATCAGAAAATATCGTAATAATATTTTTAGAATTTAAGTACATATGTCTGTTTCAAAATATAGTTTTTAATGACATAATGATGAAATATTTAGCTGAGCGAATAGTAGATTTAAAACTCCCTTGTACATTTGATATGTTCAAAATTAAATAATAAAAAAAAATAATCCTAATTTAAAACTTAATCTCTTATTATTTAAATGTGAGTAAAATATTTTTTACATTAAAATAATAAGCAAAAATTTTGAAGTATTTTACATCATAGTAATTTAGATTATATAGTAAAAAACGTTATTCAATTTATACATTATAAGTTTTTTTTAATATATTTTAAAGAATTAACAAAAAGGGAAGTATTTTTATATCTTTAAATATATATTTTTGTTGTAATGACATTCAATTTTGTTTTGAGTAGAGACATTTTACATAAACACACTGTTCAATTGCTTAATACTTTTTTCTTATTTCAGTTTATTTTAAACTTTTTTTAATGAAAATAACAGCTATATGCTCTATTTTAAGCATTTAAAATTGGTTGATGATAATTAAAAACAGCAGATTCAAATTCCTTCTTACTATTTCGAATATTAATATTCAAAATTTCTGAGTAATGAATTTAAATGAGTAATGAAAAACAAAATTTTATGAAGATTTTCCACATTTCTATAAAATGTAAGTCATTTATGAAACATATATGATTCATAAAGAAAAAAAATGAAAAGTGAGATAGCAGTTTCTTAATATTAAAAGTTTTTAATGAGAAAACATATATATATTAAAATTAGCATAGCTATTATTTGCTTAAGTGATGAAAATAATAAATTTAAAGAAACATTGATTAATGTATAATTATTTTATATTGAATTAAAAAGTAATTAAATATAAAATAATTATACATTAATCAATAAATTAAATAATTTTAGAACTATCAGAAATGTGGAAGAAAGCATTAATAGTGCATTCAACAGATTATCTAAATGTTGATGTTACGAAATTGTAGTGCAGAGTTCGCTTGTGTGATAATCTAGACATCAGATTATAAGTCACCATCTTGATAATCATGAATCAATATAAAAAAAGTACGCTACAGTGTATTAGAAAGGTCTATTATAAATCTGAAAAACTGTACCATGTAAATTTTTATATATCATATAATTAATACATTTTAAAATTCTGTTATTAATCTCATATATTTCATTAATTAAAAAATAGAGGCGATAGATGAATAGTCAGTGCTCTAGTTTTTAACTTAACAATTCTTGGGCTCTACTGCTGTTTTGAAAGAGGATGTTTGGAATGATTTAGAACCAACATAAATAGAATCGCTCGATTGCATTAATAAACTTTTCCGAACTAATTATGCAAACCAATTATACATCATAGCTTAAAAATACACTTATGTTGTAATATTGATTCTAATCTTGTTTCCTTCTGTTTGTTTTGTTTTTATTGACATTTTAAAATTTATCCCGCTTAATAAGAATTCATTTGAGTCGATCCAATCATACTTAGCCAGATTTTTATTATATATCAAATGTTTTGCCACTTCCTTCTGAAAACTAAACAATGAATTTAAACTTCCTCATGTAAAACATCATTAACTAAAGAAACATTATGTTTTAAAAATAAATTTTAATGGAAAGGAATATAAACTATTCCAATTTTATTTTTTGGTTCAAGTTTTAGAAGCAATGAAAACATATTATTAATATATTCCTGTGTTAGAACCTAAAATCATTTTTATGATTCTAAAATTTCTTAAATTAGAGTATTTCACTTGTTCTAAACATATTCCTTTCAATTTTTTAGTGAAATTCTGAAACATAAATTAAAAAATAACTTTTTCTACAATATTAATTACAATACATTTTAATTTAAGGGGATTAATAGTCTTATCGTTAATTAGATGATAATTCAGGTATCGTCATTTGAAGAAATTAATTTATTGACATCATTAACGTTATTCTGAAAAAGTAAATTTAAGTGGTCCGTGAATGGAAGCCTTAGGACTAGATATACCGAATTACATGGTATATATATAATTTAAATAATTATCTACATACATTTCTTACAGATAATTTTTAATCGGAACAATAGAATAAAATAAATCTGTCGGTTTTAGAAGATAAGATAGTAACCCTCTTGATAAGATAGTAAATATATTACTTTTAATTCAAATTTCGCAAATTGGATATTTTTTTCACAAATTCAAGTATTTATACTATATATATATATATACCCAGTTTTCTCGATTTCATTCCAGACCCCATCCTCTTCTAGTGGCGTATAGTAATGTATAAATTATTATTTAGATTTTGCTTTCAGAAATTTCTGATACTACATAATTACTTAATTCTATTCCCTTAATATATTTTGTTTGAAACTCTGTTTGATTTTTTTTTTAATTATTGACATAAAACATAATTATTCAAAACTATTCCACTTTATTTTTTCTCAATTGAAAATGTATCTTTATGAAATGATTTTTGAAAGTAAGACATTTCCTCATGAGTTTTAATTTATGCCACATTCACTTCTACTCAATATTTGTTTGCAAATAGATAAGATTTGTTTTAATAGTTTTGTTATTTTAACGCATTTTTATTACTTTTTAAAAATTAGTAATAGTTTTATTATTATGTAGTAAGTGTTGTCTATGTCGATCTTATTCTATATAGAATTTAATTTTGTTTTTTCTGAAAATTGAAATGTTTTTTCCTTCCTTTATAATGCAAATATCTTTTTTTCTTTCAATTTTTTTTAATTTATAGTATGAAATACGCAAAAATTAGGGACTGAAACTTTAAATTTTCCCACAAATAGCAATTTATGCTTGGCATTTAAAACTTTTTTTTGTTGAACACATCATTTTCTTCTATTTTATGAGAAATATAAATTCCACACGCTTCATTCTCCTAATTGCAATTAAGCGTTCCGTCCTCCAAAATGTTTAATGAAACTGTCGTTACAATTATAATGATGTTCAATTGCAAGGTCAAAAACATTTTTCTTCCAAAACAAAATTTTATTCTTAACCAAGTGGATACAAATTAACTTATATTAATGCGGTTATTAGGAAATAATGAAGGATTTTAGAGTTTTAAACTTTTCATCGAAGTATGTTTGTGGAGTTAAAAATTTTCGTCGTGATTAAAATATTGATTTTTCCATTGATGAGAACGACGGGGGAAAAAATCATCAATTTGTATTTGCTTTTGCAGAAATTTCGCTTATCCGTAGCTTATAATTATTTTAATCATGGGCCTGCAGATTTAATCAGGAGTGATTAATATGTAATGCTTATAAAAATTAATAATTAAAATAACATATTTTAAAAATAAAAATTAAAAATAAAGAGAAGTTAAATATTATGCATGTATGTATTTAACAATCAGTTATTTTACTATAGATACATGATGCCCAAAACCAATCGGGTAGCTAAACATTTTATGTTCTGGCCTTCAGTTTAAAAGTGATATGGTTCGATCCTCTATTCGAGTGTGTCTGTTTAAGCAGTTCGGAATCCACTTTAAACAGTTTTTCCGGGTGAATTTGATCTTGTGTCAAAAAAAGGATCATTAAACGTCAACAAAACCAAATTATCCTATCGATGTCAATGAAACTGGAAATAATTTTATTAATGAAATGATTAGGAATTTTGCTAAATAACGAATATATGGCTAATTTTGAATTTAAAATTTTGAGATTGTTCTATATTGGACTAATTGTACTATATAAAAGTATCTATGTAAATTGAATTAATTATATCCAATATAATTTAACATTGTTTATAAATAACATAATTGATGCAGATACTGATAGAAAACTTCAAATATTAAAAATTTTAAATAAATTACTATTTTTTTAATTTATTAATTATAAAATAGGACTTAAAAGAACGAATGAATAAAGAAACTAAAGCAACCAGTTGAAAAACATAAAATTAAGATTAAATTTTGTTAAGAATTATTTTTATTACATTTTTTAGAATTTAATCTGCTAATTTATTCTTTTAATGAAATCAATAACTTTAATAATATACAAGTACAAAAATTTTCAAATTTAATAAATAAAGTTATTTGTTTAAATTTTTATTATTTTTTTTAAAAATATGGTATCTGATATTTTCTAATAAAAGGTAACGAAATTTTATAATATATCATTTATATGAAACGAACTAAATAAGCTGAATTAATCAATCTATTTTTTTAATAATATACGATTTCATTAAAAAGATTTTATAATTTACTGCTAGAAATTTATATTTGAATAAAGGAACCAAATAATGGATAACAAGTATAATCCAATTTAAACTTTAAAGCTTATAAATATATGTCCATCGAGATGATTTTTCTTAGAAAGTTTGGCGTATTCATGTACTTTAAAGTAGTTATCGTGGGGAATTCTTCAGCATCCAACCTGACGGATGTGCGTGTAATAGATGCAATAGACAGACATGCAAAAGATTTAGCTTCCACTATTTAACTCGAATCTAGGATTTTCCATTCTAGTAAGCATAATATTATTATTTGACAATGAGAGTTTTAAATTACTTAAAGTGAGATTTAAGAATCTACATTTTTTAAAAGTCTACCATAAACTATTCTGCATGGCACTCAACCGAGTATTTAGAAGATATTCTGAAAGACATTTGAGGAATATTTTTAAGTATTCGACCTAAGAAAATATTCCTTAAAGTGCCAATTAATAATACATTGAAAATTTACCTTAATATGAACTGAATATCTAAAATGTAATCGAAAAAAGAGAGAATCACTTAAGTAGCTTTTTTTTCAGTAAAACTTTTTCCTGTTGAACTCATAAAACTTTATTCGTATTAACCGTATATGGAGGAGGGGTACACCTTTTACATTATATTTCAAATTTCATTTATTTTATATGTAAAAGAAGAATTTGTACGCTGTAAAGAATGACTTATTAATGAATGTCAACTACACGTCTTAAAGTGATTTTAAAATTATCACTTTTATTATAAATTTTTTTATATATAATAATTAAAAATTATTTTTACTACCATGTAATATCGAAAGGCTATTTCTTATAATTTATACATGAAACGTTCACTCAATGTTATTAAAACTTTGAAAATTTATTGCATTGTGTGTGTGCTCAATCTTATTTGTATCTTATTTAATTTCACCTAATGTTTAGCCTATCATGAACTTTTCACAATGTTATTGGTTGATAAAAATAATAATAATAAGAATATATATATATATATATGCGTGTGTATGACAGGAAAGCATATCAAAAAAATTATGAAATTGATAAAAGAGGAATATTTCATCATTATTTTTTTTGCATTCATTTTATTACTCACACTGACAAACAAAAAAGAAGTACAATAACATTTTAAGAAAATTGAATAAAAAAAAAATTTCAATGAGGAACAAAAGATACCTATAAAATATGATCATCAAATTTTGATTTATTACGATAAACTTCAGTTTTTTTTTTATATTTTGATTTTGATAGATCTCCTCAAAGTCAAAAACGTGGAATTTTTACGCATAGAATCACCGTCTGATTTCAGTCGATTGGAGTGAAAGTCGCCAAAAAAGCCAAGAGTCACACAAGCGAAAAGAGAAACAATAACAATGCATCTCTCAAAACGCAAACAGTTTAATAACCAACTGGCAAATTACCACGCTTGACTGCTCGGGAATCTTGTTTCTGCTTTTTTCTTGTCCATAAAGCAGACGAATAAATTGGGAACTCATTATACTTTTAACGTTCAAAAAGTGTTCCATATCGTTCCTTTGAGGAAAGAAGTTGCGAAGAAAAGCATTTTGGAAGACAAGCTCTAATTATCACATTGATTTACAACCACTGAAACGATTTATATCGTTTTAAGATCCTAGTAATAAATATATTGAATCACAAGATCTTAGACTTTTATACGAGCTTAATTGATTCCACAATGGTATTCTACTGTATTCGTCATCTATTGTTCTTCTATATATGGTCGGGCATAAAATAATCGAATGCTTCATTTGATGTGTATTCAAATTAGATATTTGTGTTTTCATTGGGTTCTATTTTGTTATTCAAACTACTATTAATATTCTAAAATACTTTCAGAGCTTTTTCTTTCAGTGTTCAGTGATTGACGTCTAGAATAGAAAATCATACTACATGACACTCATAAAATTTAAAAAACAAAAATCAAAAATATGTTCTAAGAATGGAATTAGCTGATTCTTATTGATTAATTCTTATTTGCTGATTCTGAATCTGCAAATAAAAAGTTATTTACAGATATACCTGTGAACATACTACATCTATACTATATTATATCGGAGAATATAATATTGTATCTATGAATATATTATGTATATTTCCAACAAATATCATAATTGTTAATACTAACAGATTTTCAAGAGACTGCTTAGTTTTTTTTACTACTAATACTTTCGATTTTTCTCTTAGTAATCTTGCTTGCTGGATTATTGAATTGATATTTTAATTATGAGATATTCTAATATAAGTGGTATTTCACGCGTCTCATCAAGGTAATTAATTTTGGATTTAATATAATAGTGTCACGTGAATAATGCTTGCACCAATGTTCTGCATTTGTAAGGGAGAATGACAAATTAAGTATCGATTGACTACGATTCGAAATTACGAGAGGTTTGGTCAGCATGCAGAAATGTATAACAAGGAATATAAAGCATTAAGAAACAAACGACCATTATGAACTTCTTTTTTTCCTTTGAAGGATGTTTACAAATTCCAAATTTATAAGAAAAGTTTAAAGTGTAAATAAATCCAAGAATGTGTAGGTTAATAAGTCGGTTCCAACAATAAAATTTAATGTTAAAAATTATCAAATCAAGTAGGATCAAGAAAGAAGAAAGGTAACCCAGACCCTTATAAACATTATAATTAGGAAATCAGTGTTATAGAAGAAATAAGGACAGATGATAGTATGATTACTTGTTGTGCATTATATACGTGTATACCAGCAGCTATAATTTCAAAACAACCGATTAACAAAAGTTAGTTATACATTTTATAATAGAATAGTTCAAATAATATTTACAAATAAAATGAGTTGCTTACAGAGTGTCATGATCAATGCTTCGATATACAATGTTTCATTGAATAATTTGTGTATTTTAACTTATATAGCTATGTGATAAATTTATCATAATTTTAACAGTTAAAATATCATATTTATGGATCAATAAATATGCTAGTTTTAATTGTTAATATCGATGATTACATATTATTGTCTTTTTTTATATATTTTGTTAAGTTTCATATTTAAAATGTTACGTAGATTTGATTTATTTTATTTTTTATACGATTTGTTAAATTTTACATCATTGTTATATTGACATTTTTAATCATTTTTCAATTTATTTTGCGCAATTTAACAAAACCGACTTCGATTAATCGTAACTGAACAATACAAACCTTCCTTTTTAAAAAAAAAAAAAAAAATATTTTTCCTTATGTATAGTATCCACAAATATTATTTGATTTGCATGCGATTCGCATTTTACGTTTTGTTGATATAAATATGCTAAAATACGAACACACATTTTAAATCAGAGCAATTTATGAAAATCCTTTACTGAGGTTTTTACAATAATAAGTTTTACCTTTATGCTTATAAGTTAGATTTTTTTTCTTCCTTTATTATAATTTATTTAAACAAAATATTGTTATTTTTGCTTTTTTTTTTTTTTTTTTTTTTTTTACGTACACCATTTTCAAGCAATATCGAGAACTTCTCTGTTCTTTAATACATTTCTTAATGCTTCTGAAATCTTTTCAGCTCTACGTCATTATTCGCAATTATAATATCTTGAAGTTTTTACATAAAAGCTATGAAATTCGACTTCCTTTTTAAGTTTTCATCTTCACGTCATCTGCTGATGGGCTCGTGTTCTCCGTAAAAGGAATATAAATTGATGAAAGAAGAGATCGCAGCAGGACGTTTTGATTCAGCACAATATTTATATGTTGTTTTGTTGAAACGACGTCTGTATATGGAATTTTATATTATCTCACAGTATAATTTCCCGCATAATTTCACTTGGATGTATTATAAACATAATTTATAGTCACAATGAATACAATTTTTTTTAATATGAAAATATTTTCAATTAAAAAAAAAAAAAAAGATTCCCGAGAGAAAAACTCAAATTTTAGTAATTTTCCTTAAAATTTTATTTTTGCCTTCACATAAAGGTTGTCAAATTACTTACAAATTTAAGAATTCTGTTAATCCGGTTTTACTGGTGAAATCTTTAAGAATTTAATTTAATGCTTTTTGTTAAATTAACATTCATCGAGTGTAACTTATGGAAAACTTATTTAAGTAAAAATTTTATTATAGTTCTAGGGTTAACTTTATATATTATGATAAATTAATGTATTCTTCTGTCTGTGGTGAGGAGTGATATGACAGTTGAAATAGGTATTTACATCTACTATAATATATTTTACGTATTACAAACAGGCTCCATTAGTCTCACCGGCTTTGCAAAGGATTTCCATTAATTGAATAAAGGGAGGTAAAGCTTGTACTTCTGGTTTTTGCATACTCATATCTTGCTGGGATGTATGTAAAAAACTGTTTAGCGTAGTGTTTCTCAACTTAATTTACTTCAAGGACCGGTAAAATATTTCGGCACGTTCACGCGGACCGGTAATATTAATAATTCGACCCAATGCACAATTTTTCACAAAGATTCGGCAATTTATGAAACCCGATTAGGTACATAGTTGCCAGTTTGTTGTATTTTTCATCAAAGATTACATTATTTTTTAAACTAGTAAACTATTATTATTGTAATGTTGGTACTGTATCGGTGGTCGGCCTATAAAAGCTGGATATTTCGCGGACCGGTACCGGTCCGCGCACCGGCGGTTGAGAAACACTAGTTTAGCGTATGTATTCTTGAAGTGGGTGCATCAGAGTTTTCTAGGCTTTCTCCATATGAATACGAACCCCTATTTATTAAGTTTTCTTGGCTGAAAATATGCGATCGATACTCAGATACTTTAAAAAGCCCGTGTCTGTTATCTTATTGGGTATATAACATCAAAACAAGCCTCTCTAGGACCGCTCACTAGAATCAGTACTATGGCAAGGCTGTTTATAATACTACGTCCTAGGATTGAATTTGCTATTTTTGAATTTATGGAAGATAACCCTTTACTGTTGCGTATCCGTGACAGATGTCACACATCTTGCTCGGATCTCATAAAATAATACGTGTAAAAGAATGAGCTCTTTGTGCTTCTCTTTCAAGAAGTTATTTTAACTTGTATTATTTTTGTCGTATGACAACAATAATAAATATATCGAGAACTTGTGATTTTGTGAATATTATGGCCTCTATAATAATAATAAATAAATGTTTTTTAAACATATTTGGTTGGCACATTCCTTCTTTTCAAGTAAAAATGCTAGCCAATAAAGCTTAAAAAAAGAATTATTTTTTTCACTCAAAATAATTATTAAGGAAATTACTATTAATATAAATTAATCTTCGAATAAATTTATAATTGGCAATTAATTTATTTCAAGGAATATTAATTTTGATTAAGTCGCATGTCCATGTGAGCTAATCATTATTCATTTTCATTTAAACCATCTTTGTTTAGAAAACCAGATAACTATAATTAAATAAAGCTTTAGTAAACGTACAATTATCCAAAGTAATAAAGTCTGAAATCAATCCAGATGATTAGGAATTTATTTGCTAAAGGATTACAAATGTTAAAATGTAAATTTTAAGTGTAATGCATTAAAAAGCCCTTGTATAGATAAAATAATCATATTTAATCTCAGGAAATATAATTATTTTTGGTAAAATGTTTTGATGATTTTTTGTTTCTCAAAAACGTGGTAATAATGAACCCATATTGGCTGTAGAAAAAGAAAAATGGCGAGGACAACTCATTATTTTAACAAAAATCTAGTCAATCGAATTCTTAAGAGAGAGAGAGAGAGGGATAATCTCACCGATATTTTTCTCTTCAGATTTGAGTGGTCTATCTTTGCTAAGAAGAGTTAGTATAATCGCTAACTAATTATAGATACTTGAAATCAATTTTGAGATTTTCTTAAGGAAGAACTCTCGACGAGGGAAATAAATGAAAGCTCTCGAAAACGGGCCATTTTGATATTAATTAATGATATAATAACAGCAATATTTATTTTTTTATCTGAATAAAATATACTTTTTGTTCAGTGAAAATAATTACATTTATATTTGACTCTCAATAAATTGTGATTAGTTTTTTTTTTTTTTTTTTTTTTTTTTTTTTTTTTTTTTTAATGTACTTAAGTAGCATTTTTTGAAATTATCATTTGAATATATGAATTTTTAATATTTAGAATTCAAGGGAAAATATTAATTTTTTTTTTTCATTTCTCAAAACTTGAAGGTTTTTAGATTTATGGATTTCCTACCATGTGGAAAATAATTATGTTTATCAGTTGTAGGAAATTATAGTTTTCTGTAAAAATTAAAAAAAATATTTTTTTAATAATAAATAAAACTATTTTAAAAGTGTAGATAAATTTAAAATACATTAAAAATTTATGTTATTTGTGTTTAAAACTCTATTATGGTTTCCATCTCCTTATCATAATGATCATATTTTGTGGGAGAAAATATTGTTTTCTTGTCTGGAAGGCAGAGGGTTCGATACCTGATCCACCTGAGAATATTTCAATGAACAAGCCCATATATTTTAATATATGTTTTACTTTATTTATTATATTATGTTTTAATTTTCATAGAATCTAAATCTTTTCTCTGGTTTGGCATGTGAAGAAACGCGATTGTCTGTTGTGTTTAGCGCTTTTAATTGGTAGAAATAGGCAGTTAAAAGCTACAAAAATAAAATAAGAAATGATTTTATTTTCATTTCGTTCTACATTTTGGATAATCTGATTCACATTTTAGCGAAACATGAGCTACCATAATATTTGCCGACCCTATTTTCCAAAACTCTTGGTATAATATTGCTTATTATCTTTATGGAATAATTTGAATGGATGAATGTCTCTATATCATTCTTAGGAGCAGGGTAATTTTTCTTTTTGTTGCAGATTTTGATGATTTTTGTTTTTTTATTGCTTTTATTAAATTCGTAAGATACCTTTGGTGAATTTTTGTGTAAGAATGATCAAAATCTTTCATTTTAGTTGTAAATAATTTTCTACTTTTGAAATAATACAAAAATTAAATAACAATTATTAGAATGAATGGATATAATAACAAGCTTTATAAATATTATATTCAGCTTGATAACTTTCTATTTTATATTTCTAAACCAATTACTTTACTTAACTGAATTAAATAAAAGTGAAATAAAATAAATATTCTTTTCCAGTTGTTTTTGACTTTGAAGTCTCGCGGTTTTTCCTTAAAGCAACATACATGTAGAAAAAAATACATATATTTATTTGCTACAGGTTTCCATGTATTATAAATATAGTACTTGACGACTTGTAATGAATAGTAAAATAGTTCTGTAGACTTAAATGCTTTTTATATTATAAGAAAATTGTCATAAATAGTAAAAGGAAGCTTATCGTAAAATAGGTTTGAGAAATCAACTCTCTTACATAATTTTGCTGAGGGCTTATAAACAAAACAGGAAATTAACTTTTGCTTAAATATATGTAATTTGACGGATTTCTTACTACATTATTGTTAACACATTTCAAGCCTCTATATTGTGGAGTTATAAAAAAAATATTTTTAAAAATGATTGTGATCCGGCAGAAAAATTAGAAAGTTATTTTTCATAAAAAATGTATACTTAACATCACTCAAAATAGTATATATTCAAAACTATCAGGCACGTTTTTTTTTTTTTAAATGAAAATGTTTTTTTTAGAAATAAAAATTTTTTTTAAAAATCACTTTTATTTAATGTATTTTCTTTTATGCTTATTAAAAATACAAGTTCACCGATTGCAAAGTGTTTAAAAAATTTCAAAAGAATATACCAATTATTTTCTTTGAACCATATATTTTGTATCTATGATGAAACTAAGCGAATTTTAAATATCATTCCTCATAACAGAAGCAGAGTTTTGTGCATTGCAAGTGAAATTTTTCATTTGCACTCAATGGGTGGGCTCTGTGTCTTCTAGAGTTTCTACTGCGAACCACTTAAACTGGCAGCACATTTAGCTACATAAGAGAAGCCTTTTTTCTCTTTATCTGTTTCTTTCATCTGAGGACGCTGCAGGGAGACAACGAAAGTCTTCTCCTCTGATAAGACGAAAACATATCTCTCAGACATGCACGTTAAGAATATGTAGTTTCTTTAAGGTTTTTTTGTATAAAAACTTATTTTTCAAGACTTATTTAAAAAGTATATCAAGAGAAACGAGCGTAGTTTTGCCGTGGACCATTTAGAATAAATTTAATTATGGTCATAATTAATAAACAAGGATTGTCCACGTAATAATCTGCTTTTTTTTTTTTTTTTATGGGAAGTCAGATTTAGAAATACAACGAAATTCAGTAAAGTAAATATAGCAGAATACTGCACTAATTGGTTTTGATGCTGAAATATTGCGATTTCTTATTCGAATTTTTTTTCTTAATATATACATATATTTGGGGATGAACCATGAGTACAATGAGGCGGAAGTTCTGGCAGAGTCATCAATTAACGATGAATAGAAAAGAGTGAAAGTTAACAATGCTTCCTTCCCTCAACCCTTCCTCTTCATTCCTTTTTGGTACATTCATAAATCAATGACTTTTTTTAAAAATTTTTTTTCAAGCTTTACTTTTTTTTATTTTTTTAAGTACACTCATAAATACAGATGATTATAATTTATGAAATATAATGTATAGTTTTTACTATGCATATAAATTTACTATATATAATTTTTAGCAAACATCAATTTATTTATTTTATATTGAAAACAAAATACAATTTTAGAATTTAATATAATTTTTTTATTGTTTATGAAAACGGAATGTTTCCATTTATTGTTATAATTAAGAAAAATAATATGAAATCATTATGTTTTATTGAAATTTAAATTAAAATAAAAGTTATTTTTTTGTTAATTATAGTTTAATTTTGTTATAATACTTATCGACGATGAAATTTCATATTTTTCGCTTTCGTCCAAAAAAGTATCAAAAGATTTCATGCAATCTATTGTTATTAATTGGGAATATAATTTGATAAAAATATATTATCGTTTATGAAGGAATAAAAAGAGGCTGTTTATGCTGTAATAGATACATCCTTGCAACATTTTATAGAATAATTAGCTCAAGTAAAGAACGAATATTGCACAACACAAAGTTCTTCCTTTTCTACATCTTCTAGTTATATTGCCAGAAATGGCGCTTTATCGACTATTCTGTCCAACCTACCAACTATGTTAATGAAACCATCATTCTCACTGAAGTAGCCAAACCTGTGATAGATTCTGGCAAACCCAAAGTTTTCGAAGATCGAAAAGACAATCCCAACACGACATACGCATGACGTCTGCTTGTGCACATGGTTTCTGTGCCGAAAAATTTCGCTATATGTGGTTTTAAACACCACGTGTATCATGGATATTGTTTTTGTGGGTGAGTCGAAATTAAATATTTTTCACAACAGATCAGCAGAAAGCGACGATCGTATGATAAAATATTGTCCTGTTCAAGTGACCGCAATTTCCTGGTGATAATCCGACCGAGTCCGTTTCCCGAGAAACCCCACCTTTTTTTTTCGTAATATTTCTTATCTTTAATCACTACTGAACAGATAAATTCATCACATATTTTCTATTTTAAGTGAAAATCTTCCTTAAAATTTGTTTTTTTTATATAAATGTAAACAAATGTATCCAGATCGGGGGGTAGAATCCCGGTGCTCGTGTGACCTCTCTGGTTTTGTTTACAATTTGCTTGTTTACAATCCTGGGGCTGATTGAGTTCACATATGCTTTGACATTTCTTGTTTGGAACAATAAATTTTTGATTGTTGAATAATTATCAAAATATATGAATACAGTTTTTCGGAAAATTTAATTAAGTTGGAATATATATTAAAATTAATTTTTATGAAAGGTATTTACTTATTTTTTTAAATTTTAGAAGTACGAGATATATTTTTAAATTAGCCATATTTTACAATTTAATTTGATAATTTTAGAAAAATATGCTTAATTATTAAGTGTACAGATAATTCAATTATAACTTGATTATTACATAAATTAAAACTTGGTGAAGGCTGATTATTGTCTGCCTATTTAATTTCAAATGTAATAGTATAATTTAGAAAACAATATCAATTTCATATCAAAAATTTTAATCTCTTGGTACTTTCAAAATTATTTTCTAAGTGCATTGTTTTTCTTTCTACAATTTATAGAGTTTAAAAAAATATTTTCTAGAATTTGATACTACATTAAGTTGTATAAGTATCTTTCAGACTTTATATGAATTAAGAATTAAAAAAAAGAAAAAAAAAAAAAAAAAACAAGAAAAACATCATGTACTGAAAATTTTTTTTTGATATTATTTAAGATTAACTACAAAAGATGTACATCATATTGACTTCATTTACATAAAATATATTTACTATTAATATTATATGCTAATGAGATTTTCTTATGATTTTTAACTTTGCATTTAAACATTTATTTGTGTTTTAATAATTTTGATTTTAATCTGTAATTTAATAATTTTAATTTTACATGTGACTAACATAAGATTATTCATCTTTTGATATTTATTGAAGTAGAAATAGTTTTTCAATTTTTATTATACTTTAAATGATTGAAAAATAATTTTATTTCTGAAATAAATTAAAAAATGTGTAATCAGGAGAAAGATAATGAAGCAGGAAAAGATTTCAGATGAAATGAAGATACTTGATTTTTTTTATCACTTACCACAAAATTAAACAATGTTTTGTGACCTTTGAAAGAGAGTTGGATGGTTGTTTATTGAAATAATCAATAGATGGATACAATTGTCACCCCAGGCTTTATTTCATTACTTGAAGAACTTAAAATGTCAAATAATAGCAATATATAAACAAATGTTGCTTTCAGCTTCTCATTAATTTCTTGTTTTTTAATTTTTCTAAATTTTGAAGATGTTGCAATTTTATAGGTATGTTATCAAAGCAAGAAGCATTAAGAATATATTATTTTTATAGTAATTTCTTACTGCATTGTAATTTAATTTTTTCAACTTTATTTTATATTTATGTTAAAATTCGATATTGTTGCCAAATCCAGCACAGTTTAGTTAGACATTTTATAATTTAGATATTGAGATTTTTATGAAGGTATTATCAATTCCTATAATTCATATTTCGTAATGGGTGGTTATGGAATGTATTCTATATATAAGCCCATTTGAATTCTATATATGCAACTTCTGCTGAGAAAATATTTAAAATTCTTTAACCAAATAAACTATGAAAAATTCAGTGTAATTGCTTACGTTTTAAATCATGTTTTATTTATTATAAAAAAGAAAAATATATAAAATACAGTTATATTTAGCATGACAAAACTTTCTTTTCCAATAAAAAGCAACTAATTTATTTTATGTAATTATTTGAAATAAATTTATATATAATTTCCTCGTGTTTTTATATTTTTTACATACTCTGCTTTTATAAATTTTTATTTATGAGCACTGTCTTTCAAAAATTTATCATCTTGTTGCTCTTGGTCTGTTTGTTTGTGTGTTTACATACACACACATAAGAATATTTCTTTTGAATGAAAGAAAACCATATTTTTCAAATTTTTGTAACACTGGTGACACTCTTTAGAAAATTTTTTAAAAAAAATATGTTTAAGATGTAATTTTTTATGTAAAAAATATGTTTTTTGTAAAGTATTAAATTGATTATACATTTAAATGTTAATATAGGATATCAAATTTTATAAGTTTGTTGGAAAAGATTTTATTCCTTTTTGTAACTTGATTTCTTTTCTCCTAATTTCTTTAATCTTAAACATTCTCTTTCAGATGAACGTGAAGATGTGCAAAAGAAAACCTTTACCAAATGGATAAATTCCCAACTTGGAAAGGTAATTCTCTTAGAATACTTTATGTTATGCATCTACTTACAAATATATAAAATTTATAAAGTTAATTTACAGAATTTAAATATTTACTAATATGTATTAAGTGAATTTATATATTGATTTATGGCTTAAAGTATATTAAATTTTTTGTATTTTAATTACTGTTACCAAGTTTACATTTACCAACATAAAATTATGTGGATGGAATAAATGGTTTTGGGTCTTAAAAAATTTTATAATTTAATTTCTCTTATTATGCAATTCATCTTGGAAATGAAATTTGTTTTAAACATATTTTCATGAAGAATAATTTTAACATCTCAAGAGAAATTAAAATCTTAAAATAATAGTTTTATAATTCATTTAATTACTAGTAAAATTTTAATACATGCAGTTGACTTGCTATTACTGTTGTAATTTGATTTATATGTAGAAAGGCATGATTTTTAAGCTAAAAGAGCTTTAAACATTTTAAAATGTTTTTAAAAGCTTGTCAAAATATATTATTGTTGCCGTACTTATTTAAGAGCCATTAAATTAATTATGAAATTTTTTCTCACATATAGGGTAATCATCCAAAAGTAAAAGATTTATTTTATGATTTACGTGATGGGACTCGTCTTTTGGGTCTTCTAGAAGTACTATGTGGAAAAGAATTGGTATGTGAATACTCTAATTATGATTTCCTTTTATGTGATTAAATATTTTGTAATATGTTTATTAGTTGTAGATGAATATTGATTAAGTATCATAAAGTAAATATAAATGCCAGATTTGCTTTTTTTATAATTTTATCATTTATAAATCATTAAAAATGTTCATTATAAATAATTGTTGTTACAGCAACTTTAATTACAGTTATAGCAAACAGTCAAGCTATTCTTGCTACTTATACTTTAATAAATATTTTATACTTATATATTTACTTATAATATATTGTGGAAAAATCCCTTTTTGTATCTTTTATCTGAATGTTTGAAAATCCATCAATAATGTTCTTTCAATTCTTAAAGATTTAAATTATCTCCAGTTGATGATTCAAATAAGTAAAATACTTTTTAATAAAAAAGTGGTTTTATTATTTAAAAATTAAACTATCAAAATAAAAAGGCAAAAAACTTATAAAACCTTAAGATGTTGAGATTCAAAATGCTTGACAGTTATATCAAGTTCTCAAAAGAGTTATAATAAAGATAAGATAAATATGATATTATTTAATATATTAATGTGTGTTAGTCTATCATTTACTGGGCTGAAAAAAAGTGCATTTTATATAACTGGACTATGACATGGCCGATAATTTACAGTAAAAGCTGATGGTTGTGATAAATGGAACAAAACAGTTTTCATAAAAATTGTAATATTCGAACTTGAATGAGTTTGTAGTTACTATTTAATTTTTAGTGTTAGCTTATGTTTCTTTACAAAAATATAATGTATATATTTGCTTTAAAATGTGATTGTATTGTGCAATTGGTGCTTGCTCTAGTAATGTATAACTCTTTTTAGTTGTACAATTTCCACATTTGGCTGTAGTTGATATATATATATATATATATATATGCTCTTAATTTTCTTTATCTTGTTAACAGTAACTATAAATCTATATATCTTTAAAGAAATTAAATCTTTAAAGATAAGTAGACAACTCATTTAATTTAACAGTTTGTTAAATTAAATGAGTTGTCTACTTATCTTTAAAGATTTAATTTTAATTAAAAATTTAAATGACATTAAAAATTTAAGATTTAAAATATAGTCAAACTTCATGTGTTGAATTTTAACCTCTTTATATTATTTAATATATATATTTGTATTACATGTTTCATATTTCTGCTAGTTAATATTATTTGTAAATTTGTTATAACTGAATTTGCTTAGTACATTAATGTTATTTAATACAATATAAATAATAAGTTGTAGAAAAAAAATGTAGTGTTTTTAAATCATGAATATTTTATTGTTTATTTTAATAAAATTCTTTAAAAAAATTATCAATATTATTTAACATATTACATTTTCTATTACTTATTGCAAATCCAATAGACCAGTTTTTGTTAGCTTCCTTATAATTTAAATCAAAAAACTGTTTCCCATTACATATTTTAATCATGTAACTCTTCTATCTGCAGAGGAGGGAGAAAGGGCGATTACGAGTTCACCATCTCAATAATGTTGGATGTGCCTTAAAAGTCTTAAAAGATAACAATGTAAAACAGTTTCTCAAATTAATATTTTAAATTAATGATTTTTATTGTATGATGATTAGTATAATTTGAATTGTTTTTTCCAGGTTAAATTAGTTAATATTAGTACAAATGATATTGTAGATGGTAATCCCAAATTAACATTAGGATTAGTTTGGAGTATTATATTACATTGGCAGGTACTATTTTTTTACTGTATATATATTTTAAGATAATTTAAAATTTTTGGTGTTGATATCATAATTTATGGTGGTTTTTATTTAAGGTGCATGGTATTTTACGTAATGCTACAGATGAATTACCACAAACGAATTTAGAAAAGACTTTATTAGCATGGTGTCGCGATGCTACAGCAGGGTAATTTTTTATAAATAAATTTTTTCTTTAAATGAGCTTTTCCTAAATAAATTTATTATAAATGATTATACTTTTATATAAATAAATTATAAATGATTATATTTTTTTTATAGTTATGCTGGTGTAAATATCAGAAACTTCACCACAAGCTGGAATGATGGCTTGGCTTTTAATGCAATCATACATAGGTTTAGGTAATGTATCTAGTTTTATTAGTATTTTTTGTCATTTAAAAACAATATTGAAAAGCATTTTATGATTTAAATTCAATTTATATTTAAGTGTAGAGGTAAATAAAGGTATAATAAAAAACTATTGAGATTAATTATAAATAAAAATTTCCATATCTCAACAAAGCTGTTTTCTTTACTTTATGATTATAAGAAAAATTAATGATAATAAGTTTTTTTGATTAATTTATCTTATATTTTTTTATATACTTCTATTAAAATATTAGTGAATGTTTCTGACCTTATAACTTGTAGTGTGAAATAATATTTTATTTATTGTTCTTAGACCACAATTATTTGAATTTGATTCTGTGAAGCAGATGGACGTGAATGCTCGTCTTGAACATGCCTTTCAAATAGCTTACAAATATTTGGGTATTGATAAGCTGCTTGATCCTGAAGGTGAATAGGTTTTCTATTAATTTTTCAGTATTTGAAATCTAAAGCTGCTAATCTTTTATAATTTTTTCACAAAATCTTATCACATATATTTTGATTTTTTACAATTCTATTTTATAGATGTTATTTTAAAATACTTTAGAAACCTATCAAGAAAGTTTATCATGGTATTCATTTAGTTTCTTAAAACATTTTAATTCAAAATCAAACAAATATTTTAAATGAAATCAACGTTTATACACTTTATAACTAAATGAAATCTCTTTAAACTTAGGATAAAATTTTCTTAAATTGAGATAAAATTCTAATTCAAGTAGTTCTTGTAATCAGAAATTTTATTGTAATGAAGTTTTTATTCTTTACATGATTTTGTAAATCGTTTTATTTCATTGTATATTGTAATAACAATACACAATTAAAGTTATTTAGTGTAATAACAATTATATGTTTTGGAATTTGTTATGCTTTGTTAACATGTGTTTTGAGTTTGTCTATTTATTTTCTTAAAATATATACATCTTATTGTCAACTAATTTATTATATATCTGCCTATTTGTCCTGTTTTCCAATAAAACTCCAAATGTTCGATTACTTTTCTGATTGTCTAAAATTTTTTTACATTATTCTAATTTTTTAAAAAATTTATCAAGATTAATGAAATATTTTTCAAACATAAATATTAATCATCTGTTGCAAAAATAAACTTTTATTGGAATAATAAATATATATTATTCCAATTTATAATATTTTATAAGTTAAATTTGCCAGACATTTGAGATGAATTAATGTTATTTTTTTTATACAATATATGCATACTTAGGAGTAGTTTATTAGAACATTATTTGTAAATATAATATATCTACTAATAAATTGTTTTTTTTTCAATTAGAATGAAAATATTACGAATTTTTTAATTTTTTTCTTACAATTTAGTTGTTACAGTCTAGAAAAAATTTGCATGCATATTGCCTGTATGTTACAGTCTTGAAAAAATTTGCCTGTATATTGTTATATGTGTCTATAATTTATTTTGAATTTAAATTTAATATATTTGTTTATAAATTATTCTTTTTATTAAAAATTTAAAAATATTTTTGTGTAAAATACTTTAACATTAAGTAATAATTTAATTTTTTGAGATTTAAACAGTTTTTTATTTTTTCTAGTATTTTTATTTTTAGTATTCTTTAACTTTTTCTTTTTATTTATTTGATTGATAAATTTTAATAAATAGAATTTAAAATTAAATAATTTCAAATACTCTGGATTTTTCGAATTAATTGTAAGTTTTATATTTATTTAATAGTGGATTCAAGTTAACTTTTATGAGGTACATCAAGTAACTGTATTTATAGTGTAGTTGTAAGTAGTACATTTTAAGAACAGTAAAGTTAATGTTTTCAAAAAGATATCTTAAAAACATTTTTCTTAAAATATTCAGGTTCCCATTAAAAATGATTTCTTTACTTTTAATCGGCAACAAAGATTAGTTATTTGTTTTCATTAAGCATTTTCAATTAAAATTTCAGCTATAACTTATTTTTATTCAATCATGTTTATGATTGTTAATGTAAATTCATTAATTTTAATTGAAATATTTATGCTTGATTTATATGTCTATGAATTATAACAAGAAAAAAAAAATAAGGCGTTTTTATTTGGCCCTGTAGTGAATTTATCACTTGAAAGATGGAAATTGCTCACTCATATCATTTTTTTTCTCCAGATGTAAATACTAGTCTTCCTGATAAGAAATCTGTGATGATGTACATAATGTGTTTCTTCCAAGCTTTGCACAATCAATCAGTACCTTTAAGAAGGCTGGATTCGCTTGATTTATCAGACGTAAGTTAATGTGAAATATTTTTTATAGTATTAATCTATTGTAAAAAGGAATCAAATCTTTTTAATAATATTTGTTAGTGTAACTTATATTATTACTTCTAAATTTATTATCTTAAAACCATTTTTAAGATAAAGGAAATTTTTATTTTTTTAAGAATCATCATAAGATTTAATGATAATTTGATTATTTATAATCTCTATAATTTGATAGCAATTGAATATATTTGCTTTAGTTAAATATATATATTTTTAAATGAATCTTTATTATTCTTGCTTATTATTTAATTGTTTTTAAATTACATGTTTTGTAAATCACCATGGTTTTATAATTAGTGTTTTGAGAGCTTTTTTTAAATTTTATTTTCTGATTTTAAAAATTTGACAAAAATTGAACCACTTTTGAGTAAAATGTATTTTTATTGCAGTTTATGAGATTTTTTTATTTTGTCCTAAAATATCAAGAGCATCTTTTCTTAACATTTAATTATTTTATAAAGTAAAATAGTAAAAATAAATTAATTGAATTTTTGGTTATTTTGTGTAGAAAATGCATAACATGCTATGTTTTTGATGGCTGTTATTTCGAGCTAAATTAATTTTATTAATATTTTTAAATAAAATGATTACATTCTCAGTATATGTGTATAGTTATTAAATCTATTAATCAGAGATTTTTATTTTTCATTTCTGTTAATTGAATATTTTATTTTACAGGAAAGTGCAGATGCAAGTAATCTGAATTCTGGAAATGATATAACATCTTACCAAACAGCTCTTGAAGAAGTTTTAACATGTTTATTACAAGATGAAGAAAAACTAAAAGAAAGCTCAATTGCTGACAATCTAGACAAAATTAAGGAACAATTTCATGAACATGAAGTAAATTGTTTAAATATGTGTTAGTTATATATATAAATATGTATTTTATATATTTATTTCAAACCCATGTTTTTTGTAAATATAGATTGTTATATATCATTTAAATAAGCTAAAATATTAATTTTAATTAATTTAATTAATATATATATATTTTTTTAATTTTATAAAAATTTTTTATACATTTATTATTTGATTAAAAATGTGATGAAATATAGGTGTGTATAGTGAAATTTAAAGAGAGTACATTTATGTATTGTGTAGAAATTATAGTTAGTCATTTTACCTATGCAGAAATTTAATTCTTTTTTTAAATGTTTGTAGTTTTCTTTTTATTTCAGACATCATATTTCTAATATATAAAAATGTTACATATTAGTAACATTTCAAAATGTATTCAAAACACAATTTAATAATTTTTAAAAGAAAAACCTGAGTGTTTTTTTTTCTTTGGTTGAGAAAAGAATTAGGAAGATAAAATATTATGGTGTATGATGAAAATGAACAAAAAATTGTTTATCAATTTAGATAAAAAGGAACTAAAAAATAAAAACGTTCCAAATTCTGTCTCTTTTGAAATTTTTTTTTATTATTATATGCTGTTTGTTTTATTTTTAATTTCATTCACTCTGAATTTTAGTAATTTTAATATAACATTACATGAATTTTAATAATAAATAATTCTGAGTTTGGGCTTAGGACTAAATGTGTGAATTAAGAATTCTTTAATTGCTAGGTATAATTAATTTTTGTATTTGTATAAATCATAGAACTGAAGGTTTTTGGACAATAATAAAACATAGATAAATTCAAGGATACTGCAATTTAGAATTCAAATGAATTGTTTTTAATTGATTCTAGCAAAGTACACATGCAATTAGTATAATAGATGAATAAGGAAGCAGTCATATATTAGTAACATATTTATAATTTTTTTTTGCATACATTTATAAACATTATTTTATAATTTTTAAAAATCTTAGTAAAAGAATAATAATTTAATAATTTTCATTTCATAAGATTTAAATAAAAAAGCAAAGTGAACTATGATTATATTCAATCAGAAAATAATATGAAACATTTGTGTTTAAGTATTTTTTTATTATTTGCAGACATTCATGGTAGAGTTAACTAAACATCAACAGGGTGTTGAGAAAGTTTTGTTTACTGGCAATCAGTTACTAACTCAAGAAAAGGTAGCTCCAGCTGAACATGAAGAAATCGTACTACAGATGCAATTACTGAATGATAGGTGGCAAGAAATAAGATCAAAAGCATTAGATAGACAGAATGAGTGAGTAGCCTCAGATAATTTCTGTTGTGTTTGCTCTTTACTTCTGTTTTATTTTAATTTCCTCTCCTATAGATTTTAAACATTATGTATGACATTTTTTTAAAATTTTTTATTTTTATAAAGTTATTTGAATTGAAACTTAGAAATTGAGTTTCAATGAACAGAAATAATTTATGTAGTGTATACATTTTTTTCAATAATAGTTTATAATTTCAGTTACCATGTATGTCTAGAAATAACAATATCAAAATTGTGGTTTGGTTAAAAATAATAGTTCTTTTATGTATGCAATTTTAATAATCTTTTGTATATGCACATCTCTATAACTAAAGAAACATCATTATTTTGAGGTATAAATTATCAGATATGATATTTTAATATGTTATTATTTCATAAAGTTATTAAATTTTTTATAATTTTGCATTCTTGTGATGAAAATAATTTGACAATGACTTAAAATTTTTACAACATATAAACGATCCATTATGAATTTGAATTATTGTGCATAATTTGAAAAATTGAAATTTTAATATTTGTTAAAAAATTTGAATATTATTTTACATTTTAATAATGTAATTTTTTTTCTCATTAGTTTACATGAAAGGTTTATGCATTTACAAAAACTCCAACTAGATAACATATCAAAATGGCTCAATGAAATGGAAAATAAAGTGAAAAATTTACCTCCACTTGGACCGAATTTAGAAGCTCTTCACAAGCAAGTTGAAGCACAAAAGGTTTGCATTTTTGCTTTTATCTATGATTGAGTGGTTTGTGTTTACTCTAATTTTCCTGGAAATTTTAAAAACCACATACTTTTTTAAATAGTAGAATTTTACATTTAAGAAAATATGTGGTTTTGAAAAAGAATAATTCAACATTAATTATAGATTAGAATTTTAAATTTTACAATTGTATCCAATTTGACATAACAGGCTAATTGTTTTTTAAAACTTATGTAAAATAATCAACTGTTTACTAAAATAATCTAATAATTTTTATTACCTTTTAACTCTATGCTTTATTAAAGGAGTGTGTTATATAAAATTCAAAGAATATGTGTTTATCTATTTATATTACATATGTAACAATATTTTACAAATAAATAAAAAATATTTTATTTAAACGTTATATGGTTACAAATTTCATTTTTATCCAATAATTGTGTTACCACAATGTCTAATTTTTATACGTTTTATACATTTTAAGTTTAATTTTTATTAAAAAGTATTTTAAATTAAATATTTTAAAATTCTTTTATTTATATTATCTATTCTATTCAGAATGAAAATATGTATTGAAATAAAGCTATTTATAACTGTTAAAAAATAAAATTTTGTAAAGTTTAGTTATGAAATAAGTAAAAATTTAATTTTTTGAAATAAAATTCATTAATTACTTTTAAGAATTATCATAAATTTTGGGAAAAAGTTATTTTAGGTTTACAAATAATGTGCATATTTATCATATTTTGGATTTCAGATGCCATTAAATTATTTTGAAAAATAATTTAAACTGTTTCGTCCATTTTTAGAACTTTATCTTAAAATTATAATTTTTATTTCAATTTGAAGAACATTGTAATTTTACCCATGAGTTTAGATACTAGCTTTTCCATTTCAAAGTAAATGCCGTGTTTGATAATTGTAAATATTTTACCTGTATCTTCTCAATTCAATATTTGTTTTTAAATTAATAAAAAAAAAGTTTTTTAACCGGCTTCTCTAAATTATGTATATGAACAGCTCTTCATTAAACTGTTGTAAAGCAGCTGATTCAAGTTGTGACTAATAAAAAACTTTGTTTTTTTAAAACTACTATATATTAGGAAGTTTGTTGCTTTCTTGCTATTGCATATTAATTTTAACTATAACAAGAATATATTTTGAAGCTTATTCAATTATTTTTCTAAATTTTTGAAAACATTTAAACCTGCATATTCTGTTTTATGAAATTTATAATTAATTATATATTAATAAATATATTATAACAGTTTTTTAAATTGCTAATTTTATGAGTAATTTGTTTAGTTTTATTATCATAATGCTTGATCAATTTGACATTTTTCATTTCCCATCTAATAAAAAAATGTATTAGATATTTTTAATTATTTATTAAAAATTTGTGGTCCAAAAATATTTAATAAGAAATATTTGATCTAGAATCTTTCCCTTGCAATGCAAACAGATTCGATTCTAAATTTTTTCAAGGCAGAATATTTTCAGGCATGATGAAATATTTCTTTAATTTGTTTTGCTATTAATTTTTAATTTGTCTTATTGAATATTATTTTTGATTGTATAGAAACTTTTGGAAGAGGTGGACAGCAAGAAAGAAGCTATGAATAGCATTACTAAAATAGTGTTTGTAATGGCTGATGAAGACAGTAGTCAAATAGGTGAATGTGATTTATTAATTTTAAATTAAATTTCATTTTTGTGAAATAATGTTTTTTTTAACATTTTTATCCTAACAAAATCAATCGTCTTCAGCATATGCATCTCTGAAGAAACAACTTGTTGAAATTGAGCAAAAATGGACTAATGTTTGCCAATCTGTCAGAGAACGGAGCTTACTCTTGCAATCTGTGGTTCCTCAATGGCAACAGTTAGATGATGAAGAGTTATGTTTTAGTGAATGGTTGCAACGTAAAGAACAGCAATTATCAGGAATTACTCTAAAACCTGGGAGCGATAGTCGTACTTTACTTGAACAAGTTAAGCTTCTACAGGTAAAATATCTATTGACTACTTCTAAATCAAAATAAAATGAAATTTTTTAATTAAAAAAATGTTTATCTACTGAACTTATTTATTATTTGAAACAGCTAATATACTTAATGAACTATCTGTTATATTTAATAAAACTATCAAATGATATATTTTATTGTAATTTAATTGTAGGTTGTTTCTTCTTTTTGTACCTGTTATTTATCAGCACAAGTGGTACTTGTGTGTGCTGTTAAATTGTAAAACTAGATTGTGTAAATGGTCTATGAAATAATAGAATATCTGCATATGTCAAATTTGATAATGCAATGAATGAAAGAAAATTTTTAATGTTTATTAATTTATTTTTAAAAATCATGAAATTTTTAATTTTTATTACAAAATTTTTTGCAATATTATTGTCTTAACACATATCTCAACTATTATTAATATATAAAACCAGTTGATTTTTGAGCATTTCTTAAGGTTGAGCATTATATTCTAATTAATTTTTTTATGAATAAAATGTTCATTTAATGATGTTTACTTTTATAGTCAGTTGAGCAAGATCTAGACATACATCATCGACTGTTTAATCAACTTACTGAACGAGCTAAAAAAGTTAAAGAGCAATTAGATAATGGCTCATTAGGTGCTATTGAAATCACAGAAAAAGTTGAAAAACTTACTCAACGATGGGACCATCTTGTTCTTTTGATGGAAGGCTTAAGTAAAAAGGTTTTAAACTTAATTTATTTATTAGAATAAATGTTAGATTTTACTTAATATTTTGATTTAATAGTAATGCTTTTATTTAAAATAATAATTATTTATGTTATAAATGATACAATGGGTAGATTATGTTCATTTATTATTTTTCTTTTTGTATTTAGCTATCTAATATGGAAGAAGAAAAATCAGCAGCTGTTACAAAAAAGCAAAATGATCTTGTACATTCTCCTCCTTCATATTCAAATCAACAGGTTTTTATTTTCATTAATCATTGACTATTTTTAAGGAAGTGTTAATTTTGTTTTATGAAAAGTGAATAAAACAATTTTAATTAATGAATAGTATAAATTTAATTAGAGTGAATAGGATAATTATAAGTCTTTATACTTTATGATTATTATATTGTGAAAAATAAAATAAGTTACATGTTCTAAGAAAAGAGTAGAAAGTGATAATTTTTCAGAACATTAAAAAGGAAATTAATGTCTCTTTATTTGAAATATTTCTAAATATTTTTGTTGAAATCATTGAAAAATAATTCAAATGATAGTAAAATTTTTTGTAACTTATTTCATAAATTGTGTTGTTCAAATGAAACAAAACCAATTATAGAGCAACATAGCTTAAACTTTTAAAAAAAATTTTCTCTTTCATATGTTCTTATGTGTGTGGAGGACTGGAGTCTGATTTGACACTACGGTTCCCCCTAACCATATACCTACAAATGCTATAGTACAGTGTCTTGAAGGACTTATCAAGTTGTTTCATTGTTCTAGAATGTATTTAGTTCTCAAGCATTATATATAAAATTATATATAAAGAAAAATCAAATAAAAAATTAAAAAACATCAGAAATCATAAAAAAATAAAAAGGGAATAGAAAGTAGTTAGAAATAAAGGTTCATAAAAAAAGAGATTTTTCTAAATTTTAGTTCATAAATGGGAGTTAAATTTATTTTTGTATCTATGGTGTCAGGGTAGAAACTAGCCACTAGTTAAAAAAAACGGGAGTGTTTTTAATTTAAAGGTTTGTAAAAATGAGTGTTCACTGTATGTTGTTTTTAAACACTTACATAACTATTTTTAAAATTTTGTTTTATAATTTTATTCATCAGTATTTATGACACAGTTTAGTATTGTGACAATGAATTAGTTAATTTCTGCCTTTAAGATGTTTAAAATGTAATTCTTATATTCTAACTATTAGTTGTTAAAATAAATGCTTGGTTCCAAATGAAAGTACTAATTTTTCTGTATATAAATCGAATATTTATTATCCAGGAAAGAAGGTTCTCTTTAGATTTACAGTTGATATTTTAACAATTATCATGAATAAGAAATTTAGTACATTAAAATAATAAATATAAAATGCTAAGTTTTTACACATACTTTCTTTGCAAAAAAAGTAGAAAGTGTTTTTTTTTTCTTTCCCCCCCCCCCAAATAAATATATTTTTGGAGAAAAACTTTTTCATATGTGAAAGCTTGTTTTTATATATAGCTGATAAAGTAAATGTTTTAATAATTTTATACATTTGTTTTACTTGTAATTTTATAAAAGGAAATTTGTATTCCTTTTATTGTCTTTTAAAATGTTTCAAATTTAAATTTTGTTAACTTTATATGATTGTTTTGATAATTCATTTTGTATTCTATAAAAGGAAAATGATCAAGGTGGTCCAAAGAAGCGTCGTCTAGACAGTTGGCGTATGCAGGAATGGTATGATAACTATGAAGCAGTGGGTCTGTGGTTAGATCGAGCAGAGTCTACTATGGGTGTGGCTGCTTATGAAAGCTCTGGAAATGATATTTCACCATGGGATACATTATCATTAGATGATCAGCAATTATTGATTGAAGTAAAATTAACTTAATCAAATTTTTATACTTTAATAACAATATTATTAGGTTTGGAATTCTCAGTCATGCAGTAAATAGCTATTTGCTCTTATTTTTTGATGGTAAGATTTTATTAAAAACAGATGCTTTTTCTAGTTAAAATTGCTGAGCATTTTCTTTTAGTAGTTATAGCTCCATTTTTTAACTTTAATTGTTTCAATTTACTATTTCAGTTCATCAGCTAGATGAATTCAGAAAGGGATTGAGAAGCAAAGCTATGACTGTATAACTGAGCATTCTACTTTTTAGCATAGTATTATTATTTAAATTAAGATTAAGATATTTTTGAAATTTTCTTGAGTTGATGTAGCTTATAAGTTGTTCAATTAATGTTTTATGTATAATTATATATTTGAAAGCATGTCACATTCTCAAAATGAGTTCTTAAATTATGTTTGTGTGAAGGTGTAATATAATTTTATTGTTTAATTTTCAGGAGACTGAATCAGATTTTCGATCTCAAAAGACAAAAATTGAAAAATTATTAACTCAAGGTCATCAAGTTATGAGAGATTTAGAATCAAGTAAATGATTGTTGAATGTTTTAAATTAGGGTTTGTTCTTGTGTTAAATTAAATCAAATTTTTTTTTCAGTGATAGGAAGAATACCATAAATATAAAAGTAATAAATATAAAAGTAAAACACACTCACATATGTATATAAAAGTAAAATTCTAAATATATTGTTTTAAGTAATTAATTATAATGAATTGTTGTCTTCAGTTTGGATATTGTTTACTAATGCATTCTGAATAAGTAATTATTTTTTTTCAAATTTAATTTAGAAATTAAAAATATAAAATTAAAATATGTATCATAATTAGAAGTGTTATAAAATGCCTTATACTAGTGGGAAATGTAATTGATTTTAATTTTTGATTAGAAAATACTTGCTTATATTTGTTTGCTAGTCATAAAAATTTTTAGTAATAATTTATATTATTGCTTCCTAACTTTTGCTCTTTAATTATTATTTTATTAAAATGAATGTTCAATTGTTAATAACTTAATTTTCTATCTTAAGATTAACAATTTCTTTTGGTTTTTTCAATGTCACAAAATTAATTTCTTTGAGTTATAAGTTTTTTCTATTTTCTCAACTGTGAGTGTGAGGAAATTAGTTTGTTGGCTACTTTCAATTCCTCATTAAATTAAGTATTTTAACTTCTATAACTCAATAATATTTGAATATTGTATTCATTGTTATCTATTCTATTTAATTATTTTATTGACATATAATAAATCAGTGCTTTAATATATTTTAAAGATTCATTGATCTATTCTATTTTAAAGAAAGCTCAGCATTTTATTATTTTTGAAACTGATACATTTACTCACATCGTCAGTTCGACAGTTCATGGATTTGAATCCCATTTTGGGCATGGATAGTGGTATATTGTATAGTGTTATAATAAGTATAGTGGTTCAGAATCCACTTTAAACAATAGGTCCTGATCTAATTAGTACTTGTGCACATAAAATGACCATTGAGCTACTAACATATCAAATTAAATTTACTTACATCAGAAATTTTCATTTTAAATGTAATTAAATTTGTCAATTTTTTATATTGCTTGTTGAAAAACATGTTACATATTTTAAAATTTATGGCGAAGAGATAAAATTTTATGTTGATATAAATTTTTTTTTGTAATTTTCTCAGTTGGTGAAAATCCTAAAAAAATTAAGAAAATAATGTATGAAGTGGAATGTCGATGGAAAGCTCTTGTTACTGCTGTTGAAAATCAGAAAAATAGTGTTCAGTTACAAGTAGATGCTGATCGATTAAGATGTGAAAAGGATGCTTTGGAACTTATTCTTTATTCTCATCGTCGGTGGATGAACACTACTCAGCAGTCATTACTTGATAAAAAACCTGATGAATGTAGGAGATTAGCAGAGCAGTGTAAAGTAAGTTATTTTTTTTTATTTGAGTTGTTTATTTATATGAATGTATTTGCAAAAAAAGAGCAAAATTAGTGGGAAAATGGGGTTAGTAAATATTCTCTTTTTACCTTAAATTTATTATTGTAATATTGTTTTTTAAACGAGAATTTCAAAGTCATTCTTCTTTTAAAATGAGATGCATAATGACAGATTTGTATCAGTTGTATTTGTATTAATGGATTTACACCAGTTTAATTTGATGATTTAATTTGATGAAATTTAGCCCCTGTGGTTTTGAATCCCTTTAGTTGATTTTAATTAATTAGTTTTAAGATAATTAATCTGTAAATAGGAATATATGTATTAGTTTTTATCTTCTGGAATCATCAAAAAAATTATAATGGTATATTTGTGTTCTTGTAATTTTAATCAGCAGAGCCAGCAAAGACCCATTTATCTAAAAATGAGATGATATTCTTCCTTTATATTTTGCTAAGTTGAAAATTATATATTTAAGGTTGTTTATTATTTGGATAAATAGTTAATGAGGGCCTGCATTACTCAGAAAAATCCATTATGTTTTGATTATTTTTGGTTATCATTTTATGCTGAATATCATCATTACTTACATCATTTGTTATAATTTTGTTCAGGTTTGTATTCATATTTCACTTTATTTGTTATATAAAATATTTCTTCATCAAAATTGAAATTATTTGTACTATTTATTTAAGTGAAGTTAATATGCATGTTTTTCCAGATTAAACATGCTTATACAATAGAAGTTATCTTTTAGGATTTTTGTATATAGTCATAGTAAAAATGTTGCTAAAAATGAGATTGTTGTATTTTATGCACTTCCATCAGTTTTTAGCAATACAATAATTTATTAAAATTTCAAAGTCTTTATTTTGTCTTTCAGGAGTTTTAGTAAATGTATGCTATAAATTGGCAATATCACTCTTTACATAAATTTCCATCTTTTAATGATGCATTATTCTTTTTATATTTAAATTGAAATTTAAATTATTTTCAGTTACAGCAGGAAAACATATTTTTATTATGTGAAATTACTTTTTATGATGTTTCACAGCTTTTTTTTTTGTTATAGTTACGTTTAACATCTCTTCAAGCTCAGGAAGAAAAAATTGAGAGATTGCGAAAGGAGACAAATGAGGTAAAAAAGAAATCACCTTCACTTATGTCCTTTGCTGTTGAAGTGGAACAGTTTTACAATGAATGGGGTGTTATGTCCAGAAGATTGTGTAAGAGTCTTTTAATACTTTGTAGTTAGTTATATGTATGGTCAATAAATTTATTTTTGTATAATGGGAAACAATTTTGATTTGTAAGTAATTAGTTTTGTAAGTCTTTTCTTGAAATTATTTAATTTAAGTAAACTAATACATGCACATATGCACATTCACACACACATATATTGCATGTTTTCTTTTAACTATGGTCAGTTACTATATTAAATTTGTTTTTTGTGAAAGAGAGCTGTTTTATTAAACTACTTAATTTTCATTTAAAATTCTAAACATTATATTTGCTAATTTGTGTACTTGTATTCAATATTTTTTGAATGAGCTTCATTTCTTATAGATTCAGGAATTAACTATTAATTCTGATTATTATTAAAAATCTGTGACAAATGTTTTAGATTGAATATTTTGTTCCTAAAATAACTAAAAATATTAAAGGTCAATTTTGAAAGGAAACTAAAATATTTTCA